>JAPPVO010000036.1:64038405-64336764 GCA_030407325.1 Camellia japonica
GATTGATCCTACACTGTCTTCAGCGCGAGCGATTTGTCGCTTTCTTAAAAACTTTCAAAAAAAAATGTTTTGCGCGGTCCTGCAAAGACATGTGTGGAATCGATCTTGAGATTGTGCAGCTTAGGATCGCTCTCAGCCTCGAGACTCGACCCCCCTTGGCTTTCAAACCTTGAACTGGCATTCAGAATGTTCAACGGTCGACCACGATGTAAGGCCTGTGTGGCCAGATTTGAAGCAGCCCTCGAACAAGAGGCACCAAAGTCAGATCAAGAAGGTCAGACCTCATCAGAAGAAGCTTGCAAGGCTAGAGCAGAAGCACCCCTCGAACTAGGGGCAAAAAATATCCGATGTGCTCGAAGAGCCAAAGGTGGATCTTTCTGCAAGTCAATACAACAGCCACTCTCCTGGATATAGAGGGCTTCAATCTCAGAACCATTTGGCATGGACCAAGCTACACTTTTACCCTTGAGAGGCTCGCTGGGCCGAAAACCCGAAAGGGCGACCCAGGCAAAAGTTAGAGCGAGACAAGAAAAATATATATACAAAAATGCAAAAAGAGAAAAAAAAAATGCAAAGATACAAAAAATGCGAAAAAAGAAAAGAAAAGAAAAATGCAAAAAAAGAAGAAGAAAAAGGAATGAAAAGAATAGAAAAAAAAGAAAAGAAAGAAAAACAAAGCTCGCAAGGTCGAAAACCTGCAACAGGCGCCTTGGCAAAAGTTAGAGCATAAAAAGGAGAGATTAAATACCCGAGTGTACCCTGACCCCGAACTACGTAAGGCTTGATTCCCATCTTTGGGATACGTAGGCAACTTCATCTTGAAGTCCAGCCGTAAAACACTTCAATTTGATTGTGTCCATGCGATGGTTCTGGTCATCTTTGTCTTCTCTGTATCTGAGGATTTGGTTGTGTTCGTCACTCTGAGGACTGACTACAATGCGCTGCGGCATCATTCAAACAAGGGGCAACTCTTTGTTGCCATTCAGTGTGCTGCGGCGCCATTCAAACAAGGGGCAACTTTCCGTTGCCATTCAATGCGCTGCAGTGCCGTTCAAACAAGGGGCAACTTTCCGTTGCCATGCAGCTCTCTTCAAGTACGAGGCAGTTTTTCTTTGGATCCGAGGTTGTACATCTCGAGAGTGGGTTTTACGCTCGTTGAGCAGTGGTCGTTTGCAAAAATAGTTTTTGAGAATTTTTACTGAGGTTGACTAATGTCCTCGAAAATTGTTTCATCTTTTCCAAAAACTGGACCATTTCTTGGACCCGAAAAAAGGGAAATTTTCAGTGCTCATAGCCTGACTTGCATGATTTTAAATCAAAAATTGAACAAGCATGTTAATCTAACTCTCATTTTTGGTCAAAATTGTTTTAGTAGAAAGCCAAAAACAAAAAATGGTCGAAATGATGAACTAGGGGCACAGTTGAGTTGGGCTTTCTGTCTTTTCCCTTTATCAACACGCTTGCCAAGAAGGGCACTCTACCTTCCAGAAGAGGGCACAACTGAAGCGACAAAGGGCAGAAAGCTCTTACATCCTCCAAGCAATGAGGTATCAAGCCAAGTGCGAAGCACGAACTGGAATGGGGCAAGATATCCCACTCCATCATCTGGACAGATCTAACAACGTCCAAGCTCCCCGGCAGAGCACCATCAACCTATGTCAGCTGCAAATTCGCTACACACTCATTTGTAGCACAACCCCTCTGTGGGAGAAACTCACTAGCTGCGTGCAGAAGAAGAAGAATCTAGCAGAATGCTAGGGGCACGAGCCCACAACTTGCTGTTTATCCATCAACCACCCAGGGGAGGGATGAAAAATGAGAGATTGAAGAATAGAGAGATGTGCGATGTGAGAAAAACTGAGCAAAAGGGTTTTGAGAGAAAAATCGAGATTGAGTGCCCGAGCGATATGAGAGACACAAATGAGAAAGGGTGGGAAACACTACCCGGTGAAACAGGCTCCCTGTGCACGTCTGAGTGTCGTGTCTTTTTGTTTTATCTCGATTTTGTTTTGGGTCGTTTCGAGTGTTACTCGATGTGTCTAGGTTGTGTGCCTTTTATTTCCTTGTTGAGTCGTTTTGCTGTGTTCAGTCGTAGACTCAATACCTGGTCGAAAACTCATCTCTCAATTTCAAAAATAAAATCGTTTTGTGCTCAAAGTGCTGTGCCATTCTTCACGTTTGTGCAAAACAAGATTCGTTCTTTCATAAAGCCGCAGGTTTCAACCCAGGTCATGTCAGAACAGTAAAACAAGGACCCATCTGAAGCTATGAAAGTTCTGGGCTGTAAAGCAAAAGAAAAGAGGAAAATTTGGAGCATCTTAGCATGTTTCAACCTTAGTAGAATCCGAGACTGCATTCCAGGTGCACCTTCTCAGGCCTCGCCATTTCTCTGGAGTATGAGTGTATCTCAACCCCAAGTGTAAGCTTGCTTCAAGTCAGAATGGCGGTCCAAGCAGCACCCGAGAGTTTCACATGCAGATGTTATCTCTCGCCAATATAAACAGAGTGTGCCCTTTTTGAGCTGAGTGTGTTGCAAAGTCCTCTAAGAGGCAAATCAGAGGCACCAGAGTACATATTTGATGCTCCTCTATTGCATAGAATGTGAACCTTCATATACACTGTTGTTGCATGCGTGCCGCACATCGTTATGATTCATGCATAGAATATGCTTGCTTTCGATTCCGCATAGAATATGCTTTGCTTGTTTCATGCATAGAATATGCTTGCTTTCAATATTGCATAGAATGCGCTTCCATACTTGCATAGAAAATGCTCGTATCTCTTGCATGGAAAATGCCCCCATACTTGCATAGAAGATGCATTTTATCGCACTTTCTTGTGCATTTTATCTCGCTCGCACTATCTTGTGCACTTACACTTTGTATCTCACTTGCACTGTCTTGTGCATCTTATGGTTGTATCTCACTCGCACTATCTTGTGCATTTCAAATCAATCACGCTGTTTAGCGTATCGCACTATCTTGTGCATTTCAAATCAATCGCGCTGTTTAGCGTATCGCACTATCTTGTGCATTTCAAATCAATCGCGCTATTTTGCGCACCTCAATCGCACTGTTTTGTGCAGTTTATCATTCGCGCTATTTTGCGCACCTCAATCGCACTGTTTTGTGCAGTTTACGTTCGCGCTATTTTGTGCATCGCACTATTTTGTGCAGTTTACCATTTGCGCTATCTTGCGCACCTGAATCGCACTGTTTTGTGCAGTTTACATTCGCGCTATTTTGCGCACCTGAATCGCACTGTTTTGTGCAATTTATCATTCGCGCTATCTTGCGCAGTTTGCATTTGCGCTATTTTGCGCACCTCAATCGCACTGTTCTGTGCTTTGCATATCACATCGCACTATCTTGTGCATTTCAAATCAATCGCGCTATTTAGCGTATCGCACTATTTTGTGCATTGTATCATTCGCGCTATTTTGCGCACCTCAATCGCAGTGTCCTGTGCTTTACATATCACATCGTACTATCTTGTGCATTTCAAATCACTCACGCTGTTTAACTTATCGCACTATTTTGTGCATTATATCATTTGCGCTATCTTGCGCATCTCACCTGTACTTGTTAGTGCATTACATTTCACTCGCGCTATTTTGCGCATCTCACCTGCACTTGTTAGTGCGTTGCATCGCGCTATCTTGCGCACCTTACCCGTATCACACTACTTTATGCATTCACTCGCCGACACTGCGTGTGTCAAACTTTCAGAACCACAGGAATCACATTAAATATATGTTGTTAGCATATTGTTCTTGTTGAATTTCTCTCTTTTGCAGGCACGATATTGTATGTACGGTTCATTTGAGGCTGGTGCGACCAGACGAATCGCGCTGGTATCGTATCTTCTCCGTGTGAGACGCGACGAGAGTTGAATGATTCTCCGCATTCCTAACTGCATGAAATGTAGTTGTTGCTTTGCATTCTTGCTTAAAACTGTTGCATTTATTTGCGAATACTTGCTTCATTACAGCTTGCTGCACTTGCATGATCATTAAGTTACATCTGGCTACATGCATACCGCTTTGCATTTTGCCCCTTGCCTGAGGGCACGCCTGAGGGCACACATCTCTGTTCATCTTGTATGATTGTCTAAGTCTTCGGCCTTGTCAAAAATGGGTCGTCTCTAGGCTTTGACATTCACTCCCGTCACTTCTTGACTTCCGAGTTCTGTCAAAGAGGGGCAACTGTAGACACCCCATTTTTGACCGACCTTAAGACTCAGACGTCACCGATTGAGCGCTCGGTGATGTTGCATATTGTGCTCGTTCAGAAGTCTCAGAGTCGCGGCCGTGCGCCCTGCCTCCGGACTCCCGAACTCTCTTCTGTGCCTTGCCTCGGTTTGCGAACCAGACTTGGTTTTCTCTGTTTTCTTTCCTGAGGGGAGGGATTAGTCCCGTAGACTATCTCTCAATGGCCGTGGGCTACATTTCGTGCTCGTAGGCCATTTTGCCCATTTCGGAGCCCGGTTCCCGGTTTTCGGAGCCGTCAGGCCGTGTGCCTCGGTTCGGGACCGCCAAACCATCTCCGATTTCTCCGGTTTTTGGCATGCATCTCATTTACTCCCTTTAGAGGAACACTGGGGTCTCAGATACCCACTTCGTGGCCGAACACCACTTTCGGTGCCTACAGCCTATTTTCGGGACCCCGAACTGCGTGATTTGGGCCCCGAGCATTCATTTTGCACCGGTTTCTGTTCAATTTTGGAAAGTGCCTCTGTTTTATCATAACGAGGAACACTGGGGTCTCAGATACCCACTTCGTGGCCGAACACCACTTTCGGTGCCTACAGCCTATTTTCGGGACCCCGAACTGCGTGATTTGGGCCCCGAGCATTCATTTTGCATCAGTTTTTGTTCAATTTCGGCAGGTACCTTTGTTTTAGCATCAGGAAGATCACTGGAGGGTGGGAGGCCAGCAATTATCTCAAATAACCAGTTATGCTCCTCCGGCGCCCGTTTTTCTCACTTCCGGGCTAATGTTGAACACCCTAGGGCCATTTTCTTCCAACCAAAACTACATATTTGTGATGAGGGCACATGGGAGGACCCTGAAAAATGGTGGTCGGCCAGTAATTCTGATTTTCATTTTTGAGCCTCTCTTTCAAGTTGAATGTTGTGTCTCCTGTTTCAGAGTTGCCAAATTTCAACCGTGGGGTCTTGTTCTACACACCTGGGAGGACCCTGAAAATTGGTGGCCGGCCATTAATTGTTGTTTTCATTTTTGACCCTGGCCGGCCAGCCATGGGGAGTGGCTGGCCGACCAGTGGGGTGGCTGGCCGACCAGTGGGGTGGCCGGCCGGCCATCTTGAAGAAAAGTGCATGGCCGGCCTGCTTCCTCCTTTTGAACACTTTACAGCTGGGCAGCTGTGTCTCCAAAATATCTTTTCCTCCGGGGGATATTTTGGGAGGGAAAGCTTGGGTGCATTTCCCTCCCCTTTTACACCCCCTTTTGGTCCATTTAAGGGGCTGACCCTCTTCTTTGTTAGGGTTAGCAAATTTCTTCTCAAGATTTCATCTCCATTTGATTCCATCTCCATCTCCAAAAACCTCAAAAACCTTCAAGTCTCTAGCTCATTCCTTCATCAACACCAAGCCTCACCATCACTACCTCCATTCCAGCAGCAAGGGAAGCTTTTTCAAAGGCTAAGGACCAACAAATTCAAGCCAAGAAGCATCAAAAGACTTGTCTTCAAGGGTAAGTCTTCATTTCCCTTTTTCTAGCACATTTTTGCTTCAATTTTCTACCTTATTTGCTTATGGTTTTGGGCTCCGACCCCTACTGATTTTGTGCTTATTTTGAGTCACTCTACAACATTGTAGAAGGGCTCAACCTTGTTTGACATCTCTATCATGCTCTTCTTTCAATACCTCTTGGAATGCCATTATTTTGCATACTTTCTTTAGCTTATGAGTGATTCATTTTTGAGCCTGATATAAACTGTGAGTGGGCCTATTTTGAGTTCCTCTTCAACATTGTAGAAGGGCTCAACCATGTTTGGTAACTCTATCTTACACTTGCTTCACAATTCCTCCAATTTACCGTAAAATTGCATGCTTTGTTAGGCTTTCTTAGCTTCTGTTTTCGGCCATCATCAGGCCTGAAAAGTGTCTTATTTTGGCCTACTCTTCATATTTTGTTAAGGGTCCAAGACTGTTTGATGCATCCTTTTGGTATCTCATGTTATAGCCTTTGTTGGCTTTATTTTGCATGCTATGTTGAGCATATCTACATACTGAATTGGGGGATGTCATCTACGGAAAATGTTCATATTTTTCGTCACTCTTCAATGTTGTAGAACTGTATTGTTCAGTTTGAGCATTGTATATATCATTTGCTTCATTATTCCCCTCTTTTCCCCCATTTTTGCATGCTATTTTTGCCATACTTGTGATTGTTGTTTGTCCATTCTTTGTTCTGGAAAAATGCTAGTTTAGGGGCTTCCTAGCATCTGTCTTTACATGTCATGTCCATACTGCGCATGTTTGGCATAGCTGTAGGCCATTTCGGGTGCTTAGCATAGCATTTCGGGCATCGGGTGTAATTTTGCTACAATTCGGGGGCTGTTTTTGCATCATTTTGGCTGCTGAAATTTTCATTTCCCATATGCCATATGCCACGTCTCATTTCGCATGTCATTCTGTGCCTTAATACCATTGCCTCGGTTTGCGTGCCCGTGTGCACGCATTTCGAGGCACTTCATTTTCATTCACCGGCGTCCTATGTGAGTGTGGCCGAGGCCCTCTCATGTTGGTATAAGCCCATCATTGCATTTGCATGCCATTTCATGCCTTTATCTATTTTCTCGATTTGCGTGCCTGTGTGCACGCATTTCGAGGCATCTCATTTTCATCCGACGGCCTCTTATGTGAGTGCGGCTGAGGCCCTCTCGTGTTAGTGTAAGCCCATTTCGCATTCTGTATGCCATTTTTAGTCCCATTGCATTGCATATGCCATTGCCTCGGTTTACGTGCCCGTGGGCACGCATTTCGAGACACTTCATTTTCATCCATTGGCCTCCTATGTGAGTGTGGCTGAGGCTCACTCATGTTGGTATAAGCCCATATTGCATCACACATCTCATTTTAGTCCTGTTGCATTCCGTATGCCATTTTCTCAGTTTGCGTGCCCGTGGGCACGCATTTCGAGACATCTCATTTTAGTCTCATTGTATATCATATTTCATGTCATTTCATGCTTTAATACATTGCCTCGGTTTGCGTGCCCGTGTGCACGCATTTCGAGGCACTTCATTTTCATCCGACGGCCTCTTGTGTGAGTGTGGCTGAGGTCCACTCGTGTTAGTGTAAGTCCAATTGCATTGTGTATGCCATTTTATGCTTTAGAATCATTTCCTCGATTTGCGTGCCCGCGTGCACGCATTTTGAGGCATCTCATTTTCATAGCATTGTGTATGTTAGGGTTGCATATTAGCTACATTTCATGCATATCATGCATATTGTATCGTGTTTGGGATAGGAGTTAGTCCGGGCACGGGAAACGAGGCGCGTTCCGTACTCCGAGTGACGGAACGGGTCTCAATTCCCAAGTCACCGACACTCCGGATTACCCATGATGGAGTTAGGTTTTGCTGTAGC
The DNA here is from genome assembly GCA_030407325.1 of Camellia japonica. Classification (NCBI taxonomy): domain Eukaryota; kingdom Viridiplantae; phylum Streptophyta; class Magnoliopsida; order Ericales; family Theaceae; genus Camellia; species Camellia japonica. The sequence goes on from JAPPVO010000036.1 coordinate 64,046,021, forward strand.
ATTCATCTGCATTGCACCCTATATTGAGTTGTGCAATCCGATTCCTCGGCCATCATGCATCGATATGCGTGATTGGTAGCACGAGAATCGAGGCATGCATATATCTGTGAAATACATTGCTATGCCCTTTTCCTGCTCTCTGTTGCAGCAAAGTGAGGAATCAGCAACTTTTCGGAGTCTGGCGCGTATTTCGAGAAACGTTGCAAACAGAGGCTAAATTGGGCATCCCAATGGATTTCTGCACAAAGGCAGCCCAGCATACATCATTCATCAGAAGCAAGGCAGCCCCCTGGCTTGCATGCCAGTTTAAAGCTTTCTTAGTTAATTTGTTAATTAATTAGGAATCTGTAATATTCGGACTGTATTATTCTTTTTATTATTTCAGACTGTATTATTTATTCGGACCCTCTGTGCGAGGGCATAACTGTAATAAGTGTGGGTGAGTGTGATGTATGTCTTCCAACCCCCATTTCTTTCTCCCTTTTATTTACCCGCTTATGATGGTTAGATATAGGGCATATTTCAATTAGCATACAGTATGATAGCATGTTTGCATTCATTCATCTGTCTTGCACGCACCGGGCTCGGCACATCATACAAACTGCATTTGTATTTCAATTCCAAATTGAATACATGTTAGCTGTAGCATTCCATATACCATGTTTAGAATAGCCGAGCCTGCTATAGTTGCATCTTTGCATGTGTTGCATTAGGCAATTCTGTATAATTAGGACCATGCATGATTTCTAATCGGTTTTCTGTTTTGGCTTGGAGTACTCGGTGAGTTTTATGCTTTAGCATCCTTGCATGCGTGTGAGTGACTGCCATGAATAGCATGCTTACCATGAGGCTATGTGCTTACGTGATATAACTGCCTTGAATGCCTGTGGGTGGAGGTTGAGTTGCTTGGATTGGGACAATACGTTGAATGTTTGTTTTAAGCCCACTAGATAGTGGCAAAATCATGCTTTCTAAGCCCACCTGAGGGTGGCAAATCCGCGTCTTAGCCTACCTGCGGGTAGCACCATCAAACCATTTTCAAATAAACAAACATGAAATGTTTTGTTCCAATTCAGGCGACTCAGTCTATACTTGTTTGCTGCGAGCATCACATAGTAACCTAGGCTAATAATCGGAATAAGAGCATACAATGTTTTCAAAAACAGATATCATGGTTAGTAGAGGCCGGTCTTTGACCGGGCGAGCGGGGGTGCTCACGAAGTGACCTTCCCCAATCGTACCCAAGTTCTCGAGCCGAGGCAACTTTGGTGATGACGGACACGTGGCCTTTGGCACCGAGTCAGGGTTTCCTAAATTTCCCAAAAATAAAATATTTAGGTGGCGACTCTGTATCTGGCAAAGCAGTCCATGTTTGGCACTTCTTTCAAAAAAATCTGTTTTCAAAACGATTTGCCGGATTTGGACTCTTTGGTTCAAGATTAAGAACCGTGACATTTGAGTCCTTGAACTGTAGTGACCCCAATATGAACAGAACGGGACTTAACCCTTCCGGGGCGTTCGGGGACGTCCACAATGACATGCTCGGATTGGTAGCCTCACTCGAGGGTATAGTCCTGCGGAGAGAGGCACAGTTGTCTATCATGGGTGTCTAGGTACTACTTAGTTTTCTTGCATTTATCATACTTCTGATGACATGTTGATCCTGAACGTCTTACTGCATTGATAGGCTGCCTGCGTAGAGCACATCTGACACACACCACATTCATGTACTATATCTGCATACATCCACTCTGTGTAGTTTGCTTGCATCTATATCTGATATACATGTTTTGGCTGATGTATTCAAATTGCATTCTTCATTTTCAGATGCCTCCGGTGTATGCTCAGTCACAGGCCGGGCCATCCAGGCCTTCCCGAGGAGCTGGGCCATCTAGGCCTTCTCGAGGAGCTGGGAGAGGGGAGTCGTCTCGCGGACGAGGCGGACGCAGGGCGCACATCATAGAGGAGGAGTCCAGTGAGGAGGAGGAGGCTGCAGATCCCCAGTCAGAGACATCCGCTGACAGAGACGGTGGCTCCGACCCCGGTTCCGGTAGTGGAGATGAGGCCGAGGGGGGTTCCGAGGATGGTAGCTCCGACTCAGACGATGATGATGGTGATGATGGCTCAGAGGCTGTTCCGCAGAAGAGGACGAAGAGGGCCTCTTATTCCTGCTCCTGAGAGCATAGATGCAGCCGTTTCCTGCTTTATTTTCTTTTTTACTAGTAGTTGTAGCACATTGTACATTGTTAGGCAGTTTTATTTTCTGTAAAACTTGTACCCTTGTAAAAAATGTTGTAACAAAGGAAGCATGATGGAATGAAACAGCTTTTTTTTTTAAAAAAAAAGTGTTGTGTTTTATGTTCTTAGCATCGTATCGCATCATTTTGCACAAAAATGAGATTGAATGGAAATGTGCATTGTGTATTTGCCAAGGCAGGTAGTGAACCGACACAACAAACTAAACAACTTAACTCACTAAGAAATAACGAAACCTTAGCAAGTTTACAACTCGATAAGCAAGACACAACAGTGTTGATTTAAACAAAAGAGTAACAACTCAAAATACAAAGCCTGATAACTTTGATAAACAAGATTTGATAAACAAAGCAGCTCGACAAACAAAGCAACAACTCGATAAACAAAACAACAACTCGATAAACAAAACAACAACTCGATAAGCAAGACTTAACAACAACTCTATAAACAAAGTGTATTTTGGACGATCTGGGTGACGGAACGCATCCGAAACAGAGGGAGATAGAGGCCTTCGACCCTCCCGATGCATGGAAATGCTAGGAACTTTCTTCTAGAGGGTAGAACAGGACCAAAGACACACTTTGCAGCATGGCCGACCACCTTTGAGAGCTGGCCGACCAGCTTTTTGCATTGGAGGGGAGAGGGGTGGCCAGCCACCAAGCTCAGCAACCACCAACTTTTTGACACGTGTCCCCCGAACAGTGTCTTATCCTCTTTAAAAGCCCTAACCTCGTGGTTGATTCATTTCATCTCAGTTTTGCACCAAAATGAAGGCGTTTCTTGTTGAAAATCTCACAGCTTGGATCGCTTCTCTAGATGGCTCGGAAAAGTTGAACTTCCGGGGCTTCGGCTTGAATGCACTATTCACGCTGAGCCGTACTCCGCTGCACCTTCCCTTCCTTCATGCCGCAGCGAGGTTTTGGAACCCGGTAACACATGTTTTTAGCTTCGGCAGGCAAGAGGTATGTCCAACTTTCGAAGATTTTCAAGTTTTGATGGAATTTGAACGCCATGAAGAAATTTTGCCTCAGTTTCGCTTCGGTCACGCCCAAGCTTTAGGGCGGATGTGTGGGCTCACCATGCATGACGCTCGGTCTCTGATCTGCAACGGGGAACTGGACATCCTCGGCTTGATTCATCGCTTTTCTGACGCCGGTGACCGCGGCAACCATTATTGGCAAGGTTTTCGGCAACACGCCCTTTGCTTGTGCATGCTATCTCACTTTTTGCTTGCCCCAGGCTTTAGTGGATCTAGCATCGTCTGATTGAAGTTGCTCAAGGCTTAAAAGAAGGAAGAGCTGCATCGCCATGACATTGGCCGAGACACTGATGGGCTTAGATGCTTTCTATCGCCAGAGACGACCAGATTTGCGGGGAGTCCACTACTGCTGCAGGTAATGTTTCCCACCCAATCTCACATATGTATTGCTCACATCACTCGGCCCTCAGGCTCGTTTTTTCTCACAAAACCCTTTTCTTACTTTTCTCTCATCGTACATCTCTCTATTCTTTATTCTCTCATTTTTCATCCCTCCCCAGGTATGGTTGATGGATAAATTGCAGGTTGTGGACTCTTGCCCAGCCTACTCAGCTCGCGGCTACTTCTTTCGACAACGCCTAGTCGATGCCCTTGATGAGGGATGGTGGTTCGACTGGATGTGCAATTTGTCTGCAGATCGCATTGCTTGGCGCTGTCCTTGGCTCAATCTCCCGGCAATGAGCTATAGCATGTCCCGGCAGACCGGGATCCAGTTGATTGGTCTGACCCACTGTGTGTTCTACTTTCCGTTCCGGTTCCAACGCCAGTTCGGTCATGATCAGACTTGCCCGCCAGAGGGGATAGAGTATCCTGCCACATTCCCGGTTCGAGGCGCACAGCTTGCCCGGTATGCCACAGCATGGAGGACTAGAGAGCTCCTGGCCCCCGCTCCCACTTTCAGTTGCACTTTGTCTGACGAGTGCTTGGATTGGCTCAATGAAGAGGCACAGATTGGGCCCAGCTTGGCATCAGAGGCTTCGACCAGCTCTGGGAGGGGGCGCAGGGACACCTGACTTATCTATGCCCCGGATTTATTGCTTTATTAGTACTTTCAAGTTTTCTTTATGAATGTAATAAAAAGCAACTTCAATTTGTATGCAAGAGCAGGAGAACTCTGTTTTGAAATCAATGAAATTGAAGGTTGTGGGTACTGAAAATTTTCCGCTTTGGTCCAAAAATGGTCTTAGTTGTAAAAAGATTAATTTGAACAAAGTCAACTTTTATTAAAACTTTTCAAAACCATTTTCGATATGGATCAGAACTGGACACGCCTGAGATCTGTCACTGAGATGCACAACCCCGGATCCTAGCAACTGGAAAGTTGCCCCTAGTCTGAATAGTACCGCGGCACTGCACAGCAACGGAAAGTTGCCCCTAGTCTGAAAAGCACTGCACCGGAGATCATAACCGAACTCTTGAATGCTGAATAGACAAAGATGGCCGAGATGATCAAATGGACAAAGTTGATCGGGGAAAAGTTTATGGCTGAACTTCAGGATGAAGTTGCCTACGTATCCCAAAGATGGGAATCAAGCCTTACGTAGTTCAGGCTCGGGTTCACTCGAGTATTTTCACTCTCCTTTTACGCTCTAACTTTTGCCAAGGCCGCCCTTTGCGGGTTTTCAACCTTGCGAGCTCAGTTTTTATAATTTCAATTTTTTTGTGCTCTGAGTTTTGCCTAGGTCGCCCTTTCGGGTTTTCGGCCTAGCGAGCCTCTCAAGGGTAATATTTCTTCAACTTGTCCATATTGATCGGTTGTGAGAACTCTAGGCCATCTAGATCCATCAGAACCACAGCTCCACCTGACCAGATAGACTTAATGATGTAGGGACCAGTCCAATTGGGTCTGAACTTGCCCCTTGGGTCGTGGATGGGAGCTCGGTTGTCCTTGAGCACCAAATCTCCTTTCTTTAGATTCCTGGACTTAACTTTCTTGTTAAAAGCCCGGGCAATTCTGCGCTGATAACCTTGAACATGGTACAGTGCTTTCAGTCTTCTCTCATCAAAGAGCATGAGTTCCTCAAACCTGCTCTGCTGCCAATCTGCTTCGGCTATTTGACACTCAGCCAGTACTCGCAATGACGGAACCTCAATCTCGATAGGTAGAACGGCCTCCATCCCATAAACCAATGAATACGGAGTCGCCCCAGTAGAAGTTCTGATTGAAGTCCTGTAGCCCCACAGAGCAAACGGCAGCTTATCTGGCCAGTCCCGGTAGGTTTCCACCATCTTCTGCAATATGTGTTTGATATTCTTGTTGGCGGCCTCAATTGCTCCATTGGTTTGCGGCCGATACGTGGATGACTTATGAAAAGCCACATTGTATTTTTCCAACAAATCAATCACTTCCTTCTTGAAGTGGGAACCGTTATCTGAAATAATCTCGTTTGGGACTCCGTAGCGACAGATGATGTTGTTTCTGATAAACTTTGCAACGTACGAAGCCTTCAACACCGCATAAGATTGGGCCTCGACCCACTTCGTGAAATAATCTATCGCGACCAGGATGAACTCATGCCCATTCGACCCCTTGGAGTGACAGCCCCGATCACATCAATTCCCCAGACTGAAAATGGCCATGGCGAAGTCATATTGTACAGCTTCGACGGCGGAATGTTCATGCGATTTGCATGAATTTGACATTTGTGGCATCGCCGAACAAAACCGATACAATCCTCCTCCATGGTGGACTAGTAGTAACCCTGTCTGAGGATCTTCCGTGCTAGCATTACTCCGTTCATATGCGCACCGCATTCCCCTCCATGGATGGCCTCCATTAAGCGCTTCGATTCTTCGGCATCGACACACAGCTTATGCATTCCCAGATGACCTCTCTTATACAGCTTACCCCCACAGATGATGAACTGAACGGCCATCCTTCTGATTGCCCTTTTATCCTTGGCATTTACCCCTGGCGGATATGCTTCTTTCTCCAAGAAATTCCAAATGTCGTAATACCAGGGGTTTTCGTCTTGAACCTCATCTATAGCAGCAATCGTCTCGTAGGCTGGCGCAAATTTCTGGTCAATGATGACTGGACGCATCCGGACTCCGAACGGGATGTCTATCATGGAAGATAGAGTTGCTAAAGAATCTGCGAACCTGTTGTTCTCTCTTAGTAGATGAGCAAAGTTTAGCTTCTCAAACCGAGGAATTAACAAATCCAAGGTCTGGTGATACATCATCATCTTTTCTTCTTTGACTTTCCAGTCTCTTTTTGCTTGAGACACAACAAGGTTCGAGTCCCCGATGACGTCCAACCGTCTTGCCCCTAGTTCCAGGGCTGCTTCTAGACCGGCAATGCATGCCTCATATTCTGCTTCGTTGTTCGAGACTTTGAACCGGAGTTTGAAGGCTAGAGGGATACGGGAATTGTCGGGTGCTATCAGCAACACTCCTATCCCATACCCGTACTGATTTGACGCTCCGTCAAAGTACATCGTCCAAATTCGTCGTCGATATGCAAAATGGCTCATCTGGGAATAAGTACTCAACTGCTTCACCCCCTTCCACTGGATGATCGGCTAAGAATTCTGCTACTGCTCTTCCCTTGACTGACTTGCGTGTCACATATTTCAGATCGAATTCGGAGAGCAACAGCAACCAACGAGCTAGCCTACCCGTAAGTGCTGGTTTCTCGAAAAGATATTTGATGGGATCGAGTCGTGAAACCAACATTACGGAGTGAGCTAACAGGTAGTGCCGCAGCTTCCTGGTAGCCCATACCAAAGCTAAGCAAGCCTTCTCCAACGGTGTGTAGCGAGTCTCATACTCTAGCATCTTCTTGCTCAGATAGTAGATGGCTCTCTCCACTTTGTCCTCTGATTCTTGCGCGAGCATACAGCCCATTGTAGTCTCAGTCACTGAAAGGTACAATATCAACGGTTTCCCCGGCTCTGGTGGTGACAACACGGGCGGGTTCTGTAAGTATTCCTTGATCTGTTCAAAAGCAGCTTGGCATCGGCCGTCCCATTGGAATTTCTTTCCTTTCTTCAGGAGACCAAAAAGTGGTTCACAAGTCAAGGTTAATTTTGAGATAAACCGTCTTATGAATTGCACTTTACCTAGAAAGCCTCGCACCTCCTTTTCAGTCCTTGGTGGTGGCATTTCTAAGATGGCCTTGATTTTGGAAGGGTCGACCTCGATACCTCTCTGTGTAATCAGAAACCCCAGCAGTTTTCCAGCTGTAACACCGAACGTACACTTTTGAGGATTCAGCTGCAACCGGAACTCTCTGATCCTTTGAAAGAACTTTTGCAAGGCGGTGTAGTGGCCCTTTCTTTCTTTGGACTTGACAATCATGTCGTCCACGTACACCTCAACCTCTTTGTGGATCATGTCGTGCAATATTGTGGTCGCGGCCCGTTGATAAGTAGCTCCAGCATTCTTCAACCCAAACGGCATTACTCTGTAGCAGTATGTCCCCCACGGGGTGGTGAATGCAGTCTTTTCCCGGTCTTCGGTGCCATCACTATCTGATTGTACCCTGAGAAGCCATCCATGAATGAAAGCAAAGCATGCCCCGCTGTGAAGTCCACCAACTCATCAATATGCGGCAAGGGAAAGTCGTCCTTCGGACTAGCTCTGTTCAAATCCCTGAAATCCACGCATACTCGGATCCTGCCATCCTTCTTCGGCACTGGAACGATGTTGGCCAACCAAGTCGGGTATTCGGATACCAGCAAAGCCTGCGTCGATTTGCTTGGTGACCTCTTCCTTGATCTTGAGAGCCCAGTCCGGGCGGATCCTCCTGAGTTTCTGCTTGACAGGTCGGGCCTCGGGGTCAAGGGGGATCCGGTGCTGTACAATCTCAGGATCGATCCCAGGCATGTCTTCGTAGGACCACGCGAAAACATCTTTGAAATCTTTTAATAAAGCGACTAAGCGCTCGCGTTCCTCCGAAGACAACGTGGACCCGATCTGGACCAGCCGCGGGTCCTCCTCAGTACCAATATTCACAGTAGTGATTTCATCCATTAAGGGTTTAACAAATCTCTCCTGCTCTTGTTCAATTAAGCGTTGCAAAACCGGAGGAATTTTGTCCTCGTCGTTTTCATCAAAATTTTGAAAGTCTGAGTTAATGCAATAAATCAAGGGCACAGAAAAGTACTCAGAAACCACAGTTACTTGATTCTCATTAAGCACATCCAAATCGTCCGATTCTTCGGTTACAACAGACTCAAAAGAGAAAGAAAAAGACAACCTGGATAAAACTGTGGCATCCGGGTTATCACCCCCAGGATTACCAGACTCAGACTCAGTCGAGCTGGAACCTGATTCCGACTCACAAGACTCGGTGGAATCAGATTCCGGCTCACTACCTGACCCGGTGCTGCTGGACAAAAACCCTCTTCGTATTGCCAAGTGAGAGAGCGATAGATGCATCCAAAATAGGTAGGCCCGCAGCCGTTTCATTCCCAATCATGGAAACCGAGAAGTTATCCCCCAAGCACTTCTGGTCGATCGGAGGATCTGAAAGTAGACAATGCCAATGCTACCCCCATTTCAATTTCAGCGCCCTCGGAATCCACTTCCTTACACTGCTCAACCTCAGCTGATGGGTCTGTCTGCTCTTCGGCAACGTCATCCCCGGATAATTGCAGGTCGAAGAAGATCTCGAAACCTGGCACGCGCTTCTTCTCCGCGTTCAGCCACGGCTCTGGGAAGCCACAAAACGGAAAGTCCTCCCCCTCCCGGACGAAGCGTCCGTTTAGGGTACCCTGAATGGGCCTATGCATCAGCTCAAAAGGCTTCCCAGCCTGCTTCGCTCTGGCTCTTCCAGCCATTTCCTTTCCCTTCCTTATCCAATCCTCTTTGGTGGGCAGATAACCCAAGCCAAAGGTATGAGGTTTGTGTGGCACTTCGGCCAATGCTGCGACGCCCTTCCGGCCGCTCCTTCCCAATCCCATCCCGGGATGTGTTGTAGCTTGTTCATGAGGTATACAGATTGAGCACTGACATACACTCCCTCATTAACAGCCATGATGTTTTGCACAACCCGAGCCTCAGCTAAGGTAAAACCTGACATAAACACATCCTCCATGCCGTGCTCAATTTCCAGGACTGGTGTAGACACCTCCGGCGGTGGTGGATCGATGAATTCCCGAACACAATGGCTACTCCCTTCCCATGGGGTATTTCACCATCTGATGTAAGGTGGACGACACTGCCTTTACCTGGTGCAGCCACGGCCGTCCCAAAAGCAGGTTGAAAGTTGCAGGAACCTCTAAGACATGGAAATCTATCTCATGTTGTCCCGGCCCAACTTTGGTCTGGATCTTTACTGTCCCCATGACTTCTCGGCTCGTGTTGTCATATGCCCGAATTACCTGGGCTGTCGGTATAAAGTCCGCGGTCTTCAAACCGATTGCATACGCTGTCCTTGCCGGGCACACGTTGATGGCGGATCCGGTATCAACAAGAACCACCGGTATCCATTTATTTCTACACTCCACAGAGATGTAGAGTGGCTTATTGTGGTTCGCACCCTCAGGTGGCAGTTCTTTGTCAGAAAAAGTCAGCATCGGGGTAGCTCCTCCCGGAAAGACTAATCCCACCAGTTGCTCTGGCGTGGTTTCTATCGAGAGTTTAGCCTTGTCCATGGCAGATAGGACAGCCTGTCTGTGCACTCGTGATGCCATAAGCAGTCCCCAGATGGAGATGTCTGCTTGTATCTTTTTTAACTGTTTGAGCACAGCCTCCTCTTCAAGTTGTTTCTCCTTCTGTCTCTCAGCTTCCTTATCCTTCCCAGATGCCTCTGGCTGGTCTAGGTGCGGGGGCTTGAAATACCGCCCGCTTCTTGTCATGTGATCAACCTCATCGAGATACCAGGTGTCGTCTGGTTGATTGCTTCCCCAATCCTCGTCTGTGTGGGCAAGACATAAATCATCGTCCTTCCACCACATCCCGTGAGCAGCCAACAGACATCTGTCTGGTTTTGGGATGATTGTACTCGCAGTACTTTCAGCCCACATGCTCGCAGCATCTTCTGTCCTTGTGCCCACAGCATTTTCAGTCCCCTCATGGGCTTTGGCTTTCCCGTTCTCTCAGAATCCCAAAACTTTTCTTGTTCCACCTGCGTCGCGCAGTTTGTTGTTCAGCTTTCCCTGTATTCACAATGCTCCTGTTCTGAGCGAAATTCTTCGTACCGGCGCTCTCCGGCAATGTACTCTGACTTCCGGCCCTTCCGGCCACAACTGATACCCTCGCCCCTGCCGGGCCCTGGTTGTTAGAACTCTACAACATCCTGTTGATCATCCAGCCATCCGGTAGCCTCTGCCGATTCCTCATAATCAAACCAGTTGACTGCTGCGTCCCCTGATTCTTGGTCATGAAAACTGGAGGTTGGCAAAACCCTCTTCTACGGCTGTCAAATCATCCGTTCTCTGCTCAAATCTTCCCCCTGGATCACACACAGTTCTACTCTCTCTGGCAATTCTACATTTGGCTCAGACTGGCCTGCTGACAGGATGTAATCACTCGGATCGTAGGCTTCCCCAGCAAAATTCCCAGACTGCTCAAACCCTGACTCAACAGTTCCATCATTCTCTGCAATCTCCCCTACACCGTCTTTAACAGCCACCACCATTGGCTTAGGTTGGGTTGTGGAGATGTTCAGCATGCACAAAAAGTCAGTGCAGTCAGGAAGGAGCACTTCTGGCTTGGGTAGATGGGAAGGAGTGATATAGATGCTAGGATCGTAAGACACGACCCCAGTTTGAATAAAGTTGATTCTTTTGGGAGGTGGAGCTTGGTTGTGTGTAGGGAGTGGGTTGTTTGTGACATTGGGTCTTTCTGGTGGCAAAATCACCTGTTTGTCAACGAGATCGTGAATCTCGTGACACAATCTGAAACATTGGTCGGTGTCATGACCGTGTTGCTGGTGATATGCGCAGTATTTGGCTGGGTTGTGAGTGGGGGGTAGTGAATTTGGTAACGGCCTCGGCTCCAGGGGTTTTAGATGCCCTTTTCTGATTAAGACCCCTAGAGCCTTGGACAAGGGCATATACAATGGGATGAAGGTTCTTTGGCCTCTGGGTTGGTATTCGGTGGTTTGTGGATTGCTCCCGGATGCACCGGAGAAGGGTGTGGCTGCCATGGGCCTTGGAAAGTAAGGGGGAATGGTGGCGACCATGCTTACTTCCGAAGTTCTTGCAGTTGCAGCGCCACTCAGGCCTGCATTGTTGTTGTGGTTAAAGGTTCTCCGGGGTTGCTTGTCACGACCCAAACCCGCCCCTATAGGTTCGGTACCGAACCGGCCAGTAATCCGTGGATTACCAAAGGCCTCTGAGCAGAATAACAAATATTAAGGGGCTGCGGAAGCAAATACATAAAGTAAACAAGGTCCAATGAGCTGTGATGACGTACATGGGACAAAAAATTCAAAACTTATTTATATACCTAAACATGCTAGTCAGATACACCCATATGTACAAAATATTTACACAAAGTACGTCCCAAGATCCAACTATACAACAAGCACAAAGACTAGCATGAGGTGCAAAACTGCCAAGGCTTTAGGCTTCAGGTGGAACCTCCTCGGAAGACACAACAGGTGGCTGACCAAAAATAAAACAGAGGGCCATCAACTCTGGCCAGGGTCTTGTGCCGGCTCACCTACATATATATATAAACTGTGAGCGAAAGCCCAGTGAATAATAACAGAGTAAAGGGTTTAATGAATGATGTCCATCACAGAGTCAGAAATCAGAGTTTATATCAGAACCATAATCTTATCAAAATAGAGTCTTATGCATTTCCAGATTTCAAATCAGAAACAGATTCAGATACATACTCATATTCCTATTCAGATTTTGCATAACATCATATGCGGTACACCCATTAGCTAACAGATCAAATTGGTCTAGAGACCACAGATAGAGTTAGTACCAACAACCATAAAGGTCCATATCTTGCGCGCAAGTAACCCTGGTATTATTACCCCCAGGCAAGGGCCATATGCCACGGTATTGTTACCCCCGGCCGAGGGCCATATGCCACGGTATTGTTACCCCCGGGCGAGGGCCATATGCCACGGTATTGTTACCCCTGGGCGAGGGCCATAGGGACTAAGGGTGCGACAATACTTTTCAGAAAATTTGGACATTCATTCATAATTCATAACTTAGCATTTCAGAAAGCATCATATCATATCAGTTAGAAAATACTAAAGTTAAACATAACTTTACAGAGTTATTACTCACAGTGGGCGTTGATACAGGTAACGGAGTCAAAAGGGTCAAACAGATTGCGGCATGTGACCTACATAACACATCACGGATACACACTTAAAACATGCAATCCAATTGTACAAAACCCACATCAATGATTCTAAGTGTGTACCTAACCTCTTATCCTTAGTATGGAGCCTTAAACTTGGCCTAGGAATGCCTAGGATGGAATGAGGATGCAAAAATGCACTTTTAAACACTTTACAAAATTTTCAGAAAACAGGGGTCCCGCTCGAGCGTGGCTTTCTACGCTCGAGCGGACATGCAGACAAAGGGGCTCCGCTCGAGCGTGAATTACGTCGCTCGAGCGGACTGTGTGCTACAGTAAAAATGCTGGATGCTCAAAATTTATGCTCGATAGACGCTCGACCCTCGCTCGAGCGTGAGACACACAGGCCTCCTCCTCGAGCGTGAAATCCTCCGCTCGAGCGTACTGTAAAATAGTGAGAGATGCTGGGAGCTCGATTCCTCGCTCGAGCGCCACTTTCCCCGCTCGAGCGAGGGGAGACAAAAATCTGGAATTTTCAGATTGAACTCCAATGCTCAAATCCAACTTTTAACCATTCAAAACTCAACCTCTTGGGCTCAATTTCTGGGAAAACATTTCAAAGTCATAGTACAACAAGTTTCAAAAGCCAATTTGTAAAATCAATGCCCATGGGTGAGACAGTTTGATCACAATTTCAATAAATCACCAAGAACTAAGTTTAAACAAACATGCAAGAGTCCAATTGAATTTCAAAGCTCCAAAACATGATCCAAAGCAAAATTAAACTTAGCATTTTGATGAATTCATGGACTTTAGCAAAATATGAGCATGCATGTGAAAAAACTTGATACAAAACAACTTCAATTTCTATGAACATGTACATGCATGCACTAATTAAGCTTAAATTCAACATGTTAAACCCAACTCCAACCTTACATATCAAATTAACCAAGAACCATGCAAAAGTGATCTTAAACTTGAAATTAAAAGGATAGCCCCCTACTTTAAATCTTGAATGCAAGATGTGTAAGGTTGAATATGCAAGACTCCTTCAATCCTCCTAACTTCCAAGCAATTCCTTGTTGAAACCAAGCTCCCCTCACTCTCTCTCTCTCTAGCCGTTGGTCTCACAACAAGGTGATGGAAACAATGTTCTAAGACTAAGTTCCATGGTTGTCTTAGATAGTGGGCTTCAATGGCACTATTGTAAATAATTGAACTCATAATTTAATGTTATTTAATCTAATTTAATCGCACCGAATCGAATTTTAATGGAACCCATCATAAAATCACGTAAAATCTAACTAGTCTAAAACACTAACCAATTTCGGAATCGGGCGCCGATAAGGCTTCCAATTTGCAGTTTAAAGTTTAAAACACGAACAGATATTTCGACACTGAACAGATAGAAACACATAATTCATGCAATACACATGCGAATTAATTCCAGATTTCCTCTTAACTATTTTTAAGCATAATTAAGTACCAATTAGCGTTAATCAGGGTCGGGGTTATTACATTGCTCCCTATCTTGGTCAATCAGACCCTGTTTCATTGCATCTTCAATTTGTACCCCCATCTCGTGCAGATTCGAAAAGGTGGGGAAGGGGAGCACAATCATTTTTTGCATCAGTTTTGGCTGGAGATTGCGCACAATCATCCTAATCTGGTCCTTATCGGTGGGCCTTAGAGTCATCATCGAGGCCTTCGCCCTCCACCGGGCCACAAAATCTGAGAAGCTCTCTTTGGGCTCTTGCCCGTCGTCGTTTCGAGATCACGGGTTGTAATCTCGATTGGGTGTTGTAAGAGTATTGCGCAACAAAGGCCTCGGCCATTTCATCCCAACTTCGCTTGACATCATCCTCCAATTTCGCATACCAGATAGCGGCCACACCCGACAGGGTCCGGCCGAATAGTGAAAGCTTCTAGGGTCTGGTTAGGCCCATCGGCCGTAGTATATCTGAAAATAGCCGGAGGTGGACCATGGGATCTCCAGATCCGTCGAAGCGATCGATCTGCGACATTTTGAATCTATCCGGCAACGTCACGGCCACATCGGTATATCCGTCCTTGATATCCGGGATAGCCTTTACCCCCTGGGATTTTTTGAATAGCTTCTCGAGCTTGCTCAATTTCAGTGCTGTAGGGTCTACTTCGAACTCGAAGGGAGAGTCCAGGTGGTTGATTGGTGTATGTACCTTGGATAATCGAGGTGGGAGCGGGGGCGGAGCCGGCCCGTTGGGATGTCTGTGTCCTCCTGAACGGCATGGACATTTGGCAAAATGTTCTCAGCATTTGGTAGGCATTCTGGGTAGTTGGTGTCTGCTCGGGTATTGGAATCCCTGGTGGGGAGGAGCTGGATGTGAGGCTGATGCTCCGGCTTGCTGCTGTAGCCGGGTAATTAGTTCCGCCTGTTGGGCCATGATTGTGGCCTGCTGTTTAGAGAACTCTGCTTGGCGGACAGCGTCCTCTGCATTTGCTTCATGCTCTCTTGGAGTTGGGGCATCATTTCTTCCATTCCGGCCATGTTCCGCTGATCCTGCTGACTGACTGGTATGTGTATTTCTATGGCAGAAACTGAGACCTCAGCCCGACTGTTCACTGCTAGGGTAGACCATTGCTCTGGTAACCTCTGCTCAGACACACTGCGCTTTCTCGGCCTCCGTCTGACAACCGGGGGTAGAGAATGAAACACTGGTTGTCCGTCAACCAGATCCTCAGATCGATTAAGCCGACGGCCTCTTGTCCAGAGTGCTTGGGGAATATCTGCTGGGTTGGAAGCAATTGTGCTAAAACTACCCTAGCAAAAAGAGAAATAAAGCAATAAGGAAATAAATAACCAGATAAACGAATAGCATAACAGCTTAAAATAAACACACAACACACAGCTGGGCATAACAACACACGGTCGATAAGCTGAATACACACTATTCTCAAATACTGATCATTATCCCTGAATCACTGTCCCCGAAAACTGAATCTAATACCCGCAGATAACTGATTCTCAAACACTGACTGATGCCCGCAGGCCTGATGCCCAAACTCATAAACTGATACATGCATTTCCCTGTAGAGACGCACTCTAAAAGTACATAACAGATAAGTGAGAGCCAAAACACCCCTATGTTGGGGTAGGGTTTCCCTGTCCTATTTTGTCAGGAGCTATGGTTTCACTACGCACGCAGCGGTTTTAAACAACCTATATCAGGTAAGCAACCTGCCCTAGCTTGGAATGGTCACTATGGATTCCGAATATGCACTAGGTCGAATGGTCAAAAGGGTGCCCCGATAAAACCAGGGTTTGTGTTCCTATACTGGCAGAGCCCATAACCGGTAAGCCTTATGGCACGTAGCCTCTGGCAAACCGCTCAGGAATAGCAAATGGCAAACACGGTGTCCTAGGCGCACCAATGCATATGCAATGCAAAGAAACACATAAGTGTAATCAAAACAAGATATCATGAGTTCGAGTCAAGCTCTCTAAATCCCCAGCAGAGTCGCCAGAAACTGTAGACGTCCCCGAACGCCCCGGGAGGATGAGTCCCGTTCTGTTCATTTTGGGCTCACTACAGTTCGGACTCAAATTGTCACGGTTCTTAATCTGAACCAAAGAGTCCAAATCCGGCAAATCGTTTTGAGAAAACAGATTTTTGAAAGAAGTGCCAAACATGGACTGCTTTGCCAGATACAGAGTCGCCACCTAAATATTTTATTTTTGGGAAATTTAGGAAACCCTGACTCGTTGCCTAAGGCCACGTGTCCGTCATCACCAAAGTTGCCTCGGCTCGGGAACTTGGGTACGATTGGGGAAGGTCACTTCGTGAGCACCCCCGCTCGCCCGATCAAAGATCGGCCTCTACTAACCATGATATCTAGTTTTGAAAACATTATGCGTTCTTATTCCGTTATTAGCCTAGATTTACTATGTGATGCGCACAGCATACAAGTATAGACCGGGTCGCCTGAATTGGAACAAAACATTTCATGTTTGTTTTTGAAAGATGGTTTGCTACTCGCAAGTAGGCTTAAAATGCAGATTTTGCCACCCTCAGGTGGGCTTAGAAAAGATGGTTTTGCCACTATCTAGTGGGCTTAAAACTCACAGTCAATGCATTGTTCCAATCCAAATAACCCAACCTTTACCCACAGACATTCAGGCAGTTATATCACATAAGCAAATAGCCTCATGGTAAGCATGCTATCATGGCAGTCACTCACACGCATGCAAGGATGCTAAAGCATAAAACTTACCGAGTACTCCAAGCCAAAACAAAAGCTATGTTAGAAATCCATGCATGATCCTAACTATACAGAAATGCCTAATGCAACACATGCAAAAATGCAACTATAGCAGGCTCGGCTATTCTAAACATGGCATATGAAATGCTACAACTAACAAGTATTCAACTCGGAATTGAAATACAATGCAGTTAGTATGATGCGCCGAGCCCGGTGCATGCAAGACAGATGAATGAATGCAAACATGCTATCATACTGTATGCTAATTGAAACATGCCCTAATCTAACCATCATAAGCTGGTAAATAAAAGGGAGAAAGACGTGGGGTTGGAAGACATACATCACACGCACGCACACTTATTACAACATTGCCCTCGCGCAGAGGGTCCAAATAAATAATATACAGTCCGAATAAATAGTACAGTCCGAATAAATACAAAACCCTAATTAATTAACAAATTTAACTAGGAAAGCAGTAAACTAGCACGCAAATCCACGGACCGCCTCAGCTCTGTTCCGAATGATGAATGATGCATGCTTGAGTTGCCTTGCGCGGAAATCCATTGCGATGCCCCAATTAGCCTCTGTTTACAATTAAGCCCGGAATATTGCACGAAGCTCCAAAAGACTGTCGGTTTCTGATTTGCTGCAACAGAGAGCAAGAAAGGGGCATGGCAAAGTATTTTCACACATGTATGCATACCTCGACCCTCGTGCCACCAATCACGCATCTCGATGCATGATGGCCGAGGAGTCGAATTGCACGACTCAATGTGAAATGAATGCACATATAAACACAACAAGACCGAGACTCCATCATGGTTAATCCGGAGTATCGGCGACCGGGAATTGAGACACATTTCGTCACTCGAAGTACGAAACGTCCTTCGTTTCTCGTGTTTGGGCTAACTCCTATTCCAAACACAATGCAAATGAGATGGCATACACAATGCGACTAACATACAACCTAGTATACGCAATGCTATGAAATGGCATACACAATGCTCGATGTAACATGGCATACACAATGCTCTAACATGCAACCTAGCATACGCAATGCTATGGACCGAAATGGCATACACAATGCACGATGGACTTACACCAACATGAGTGGACCTCAGCCACACTCACATCAGTGGCCATAAGATGAAAATGAGACAATCGAAATGCGTGCACATATGCACGCAAACCGAGGACCGAACCTAAGGCACCAAATGCCACTCTAACAAGGCATGGCAAGGCATGAAACATGGCATTCAAACATGCAAATTCCAGCACTGAATCATGATGCAAAATGATCCCGAATCATGGATATATGTCATACAATGCATGGAATGGTCCCGAAACTCAAAACTAGGCACATATATTGACTTGTAGCTATACAAAGCATGCATTATTTGACTATGAAGCACAAAGACAGAGCCAAGGCAGTCCCAAAACATGAACATTTCTAGTTCAAAGCATGACCAAAAGATGCTAGCATGATGGACTAAAATAGCATGCAACTTTGACTAGCAAACATGGTTTACATGGCATGTGCATGAAGCGTATGAGAACTCATCAAACCAGCAAAAATCAGTGAACAAAACATGCCAAAATATACCCAAATAATCACTGAAATGCAGCCAACATGTGTAAAAATGGTGAGCTCCTTTAGAGGGCCATACAAGGGGTTATTAAGCACATACAAGATAGACATGAAGCATAACAAAACCACCTCTAGAAATGGACTATGACAACCCTAAAACCCACCAAATAGGCCCTGGAAAGTGACTTCAATGTATGCAAAAGAGGGTCCCTTTGGAAGGTCCAAAAGACCACCAAACAAGACAAGGAGAGAGGGGGTCACCCCCCTCTGATTTTGGCCTTCAAGAAAACACCTAAGCCACTGAAAATCTGCTGGATTTCAGTGGCTAACAGGCCAAGCCATGGCCAATGCAAGAGCTCTAACGCATAGCCCTAATCATGAAGGAATGAAGCATGCATACGGGGAAGATGACCCCAAACAGAAATGAGTCCTTAAACAAACTTGAAGAGGAGATTAAAATAAGATCTTTTTCAGTTTTTGACAAACGTCGAAAATGTCTACAAGTAAGTCCAAAACATGATGCAAAAATAGCCCTAAAAGAGAGATAGAGGGCAAGAGGCAGTAGATGGCCTCAAACAGCAAAGAGCCCTTCAACAAATTTGAAGAGGGGATCAAAATAAGACTATTTTTAGTTTATGGAAAATCTCGAATATGCTCACAAGTAAGGCTAAAATATGATGTAAAAATAGCCCTAAAAGAGAGATAAAGGGAAAGGGGCAGTAGCTGGCCTCAAACAGAAAAGATCCCTTCAACAAAGTTGAAGAGTGGCTCAAAATAAGATACTTTACAGTTTGGCTCGAAACCCAGAAATGCTCACAAGAAAGGCTAATTTATCATGCAAGATAAGGGCCAAAAGGAGGGATAAAGCACAAAGGGTGGGTAGAAGACCTCAAACAGAAAAAAGTTCTTGATCAAACATGAAGATGAGCTCAAAATAAGACTATTTTAACTTCAGGTCGAACCCCAAAAATGCTTGCAAGTATAGCTTATAGATGAAGCAAAAAAATGCAAGTTTAAGGGAAATGGGTACTTACCCTTGAAGAGCAGCAAATCAGGAGCTTTTGGTCCAAAATTCTGAGCTTTCAACCTCTTCAAATGGCCTCCAAGGTACTGGAATGAGTGATGGAGGTGGTAGGCTATGAGTTGGTGTGTAAATGGTGCAAGGTCAATGGTGTTTTGAAGCTTGGATGAGGGAGATATATGGTTGTATGTATAATGCTCCAGCTGGTTTTTCTAACTCTTAGAAATGGAGGTGGGGGGTTAGTTATATAGAGGGAGACGAGTGAAAGAAAAGGGGGGAAAAACAATTCAAATCTCCCCCCAAAAAGATAGACCCTCGGGCAGGGGGTCTGGTGCAAAACAGCTGGCACAGCTGGAATGCACCATGAGGGACAAACTTGGCCGGCCAGGTTCAAAAGGTTCAGGTGGCCGGCCGGCCACCTCCCCTGGCCGGCCGACCAGGTCAAAGAGGTCAACAAGAATTGCTGGCCGGCCACCCCAAAAAGGTGGCCTCTCAGATGAGTGCAACATAGCTGTATGGTCAAAACCCAGAAAATGTGAACTAGGAGAGAGAAAAACTAGCTTTTTAGAGGGGTTCAAAAGGGTCAAGGACAATTGCTGGCCGGCCTACCCATATTGGTGGCCTCCCAGATGTGTACAACACAATGATGTGGTGGACAGTCAGAAAAAGTGGCTCGGGAGTGGGAAAAACCAGCTTTCTAGTGAAGAAAACGGGTGATGAAGAGCAATGAAGAAATAAAACTGGTTTTTCAGAACAATTGCTAGCCTCCCACCTTCCTACAACCTTCCTAACAATGAAAATAAGGTCTCCGCCAAAAATGAATCCAAATCGATGCAAAACGAAGGTTCGGGGGCCAAAACGCGCGGCCCGGGGCCCCGAAAAGTAACTATTAAGTACCGGAGGTGGCGTTTGACCACGAAGTTGGTCTCTCGAGCCACAGTGTCCCTCAAAAGGGAGGAAACAAGGTGTATGCCAAAAACCGGAGCAAACGGAGGTGGTTAAGCGGTCCCGAACCGAGGCACACGGCCGACGGCTCCGAAAATCGGGAATCGGGCTCCAAACGGGAAAAAAGGCCTACGACCACGAAATGTAGCCTACGGCCACTGAGAGATGGTCTATGAGACCTCTCCCTCCTTTCGGGAAAGAGAAAACGGAGAAAACGGGACCTGGTTCGCAAACCGAGGCAAAGCGCAAGAGAGTCCGGACGTCCGGAGGCAAGGCTCGCGGCCGAGATTCCGCAACTTCAGAACGAGCACAATATGCAACATCGCCGAGCGCTCAGTTGGTGACGTCTGAGTCTTAAGGTCGGTCAAAAATGGGGTGTCTACACTTGGCCTCACACCACAGCCTCGTGGATCGCCTATCTTCATGTCTGCGATCTGAACCATCTACAACTCGGACAAATACAACTACAATCCGGTCCGTGGGCCTGTTCAGCCAAGTCTAGCCCAACACCATAATCCGTATGGGTCAAGCTTGGTCTGACATCGTGTTCTGCCTTAGCTCGGCCAAATACATCCCAGATAATCCTAACCCGGTGTTGCACCACATTCAGCACGGATTCAATTCGGCCTCACAGTGCCCCAAGCTCTCCTTTTGAGGCCCAACACCATGTTCCGTGTTGGTGTAGCTCGACCATTGTTCGGTACAAATCTCCCTCTCAGAATCTTATTGATAAAAAATAATGAAATAGTACTTAATGAAAGATCAACCTTATAAATATAACTTCTGAGTAATTAACCCAAAAATGATAAGCGAATTTGTTCTCAATAAGAGGGTTGGTACGTCCTGAATTTTTCTTGTTTAGTACCACAAATGACTGATTCTTTTGAATATAATTGGGGCCATTGTTAATATATATATATATATATATATGAATAGTGATAAATAAACAGATACTTAATTTGACTCGTCATATTATCTTACTGCCAGCTTACTCCTTATATTACCCTACTGTTAGCCTATTAACTTAAACTCTACTGCCACCATTTTAATGGTAACCTTTCACTTCCGCAGGTCCTAGCCTTCTCTATTGCAGCCTTTCACTTCTGTAGGTCGCAAAATTGGACAGAATTTGGGAAAAAAAAGTTGACACATTTATAGTTACAATCTTCATTTCAACACAATTTTTAAAGTTTGTAAGAAATTTTTTCATTTATTTTTCAATATAGTCATTGTATTTAGGTTTACATAAAGTACTTACTATTGATGATGATTATATTATATTTTGTGATTGTGATTGGACTTAATTTATTTTAGGAGGAATTACATTAACGGTCTCTATAGTTTGGGACTTGTGTCACTTTGGTCCACGACTTTTCAATTGTGACACATTTGACTCTGAATTTTGAATCTTATTTGAAATAAGGACAATTGAAGATACAATTGCTTAATTTCAAGGGCAAAATCGTCAATTTGATAAAATATAAACTAAGTTGACATGTCAAAAAAATATTTTTGAATTTTTAAAGATTATTTCTACCCATTAAAGATAAAATTATGTAAAATTGATAAATCTTTTAAACATTTATTTATTTATTTATTTTACCAAAATAATTTTTATTATATGTTTGGATGATGATCATGTAATGGCTAATTGTTTTTATTTTCATTAACTTAGTTTTTATTTTTCTAAAATTCAAATATGGCAACAACTTTAATATCATTATTAAAATAATCCATTAAATCAAAAAAATCCAAAACTAAAAACATTTCATATATTAAATATGTCAATTATACATTGAAATACTAACAACCACCCATTACATGACCATCATCTAAACACATAATAAAAATTAATTTGATAAAAATAAATAAATAAATAAATGTCTAAAAGATTTATTAATTTTGCATAATTTTATCTTTGATGGGTAGAAATAACTTTTAAAAATTCAAATTTATTTTTTTAACATTTATTTTTTCAAATTAGTTTATATTTTATCAAACTGACGATTTTGCCTTTGAAATTAAGTAATGATATCTTTAATTGTCTTATTTGGAACAAAATTTAAAATTCAGGGTCAAATGTGTCATAATTGAAAAGTCAGGGACCAAAGTGACACGAGCCCTAAACTATAGGGACTGTTAGTGTAATTCATCTTTTATTTTAATCTGTATTTTTTGGGGGAAAAAAAGATTGTATTGAATAAATTCACATAAAATATTTACTATTGATGATGATTAAATTATATTTTATCTAAAAAAAAATTGTATTTGAACTTTTAACTCACAGTATTTATTGAAATGGAAAATGCCTCAGACCCCCAGTGGGGGTCACTGGGGGTCGTGGATGCTGCCCTCCCATTGGCTAAAAAAAAAAAACTGTTTTTTTTTTTTTTTGATTTTCAGCAAATTAAGGCCCGTCACCTCACTGGGAGTTGACCCCCAGTGGGGATATTTAGCATGGTTGTTGTTGAAATTTTGTTTTATTAAACCCTACTATCACCATTTAATTGCAGCCTTTCACTTTCTCGCAAGTCCCAGCCTTTTTTATGGTAGCCTTTCACTTTCGTAGGTTTTGAAATTGGGGTGTGTGGGGGTATGCTTTATTAGAGCCTTTCACATTCGTAGGTTTTGAAATTAAGGTAGGTGGGTGTGCAATTTGATTGTGATGATATCCTAGTTTTCGTTTGAAATAAGTTAAAATAAAATTTTTTGATTAAAATTTAAGGTTAAATGTGTCTTAATTGAAAAGTTAGGAATCAAAGTGATACAAGTCCTAAATTATAAAGACTGTTAGTATAATTCATCCTTTATTTTAATCTGTGTTTTTTAAAAAAAAAAAAATTAAATTGTATTGAATAAATTCACATAAAATATTTACTATTGATGATGATTAAACTTATTTTGTCTAAAAAAAAATTCTAATTGAACTTTTAAGAGCATCTCCAACGGTGTACCAAATATTTCACCAAATCTGAGTCAAAAAGGAGTCATTTCCTTAATTTGATACTTTGCGCTCCAACGGTTCAGCATCAAATTTGTTTCATCAAATTTGCGCCGGGCAACCGGTTGGTTGACCGGCCGGTCAACCGGTAACGGCAAAAAAAATTTTTTTTTTTCTTTTTTTTACCGGTTTGAACCCTTTTTTCTGAACTTTTTGTACTTTTGGGTGGTCGACCGGGTGGTCCACCGGCCGGTCGACCACCTAGGCAAAATTTTTTTTTTTTTTTTTTTTTTGACTGGTTTGAACGTTTTCAGTGAACGGTCTGAACTTTTTTCGGGGCGACCGGTTGGTCACCCGGTTGGTCAACCGGCTTCGTCTCCCAACGGTTCGGAACAGTGATTTGGTGAAACATTTCTTCTGTTCTCAGTCTGGTGAAATGTTTGGTGAATTGTCGATTTGATATCGATTTGGTGCAACCGTTGGAGCACCAAACAGTAACTTTTCCACCAAATTTCAAATTTGATGCTGCGTTTGATGAACCGTTGGAGATGGTCTAACTCACAGTATTTCTTAAAAAAAAAATTATTAAACACTACTGCCACTATTTAATTGCAACCTTTCACTTTCCAGAAGTCCCCAGACTTTTTTAGGACAGCCTTTCACTTCAGTAGGTTTTGAAATTAGGGGTGTAGGTGTGCTTTATTGCAGCCTTTCACATCCGCAAGTTTTGAAATTAAGGTAGGTGGGTGTGCAATTTGATTGTGACATTATCTTAGTCTTCATTTGACATAAGTTAAAATGGAATTTTTTGATTAAAATTTAAGATCAAATGTGTTATAATTGAAAAGTCAAGAACCAAAGTGACACAAACACACCCTTTATTTTAATCTGTGTTTTTTGAATTTTTTTTTATTGTATTGAGTAAATTCACATAAAATATTCACTATTGATGATGATTAAATTATATTTTGTCTAAAAAAAATTGTAATTGAACTTTTAACTCATAGTATTTGTTGCAAAAGAAATGATTAAACCCATAATAAAAATTAATTTGATAAAAATAAATAAATAAATAAATGTTTAAAAGATTTATTAATTTTGCATAATTTTATCTTTGATGGGTAGAAATAAGTTTTAAAAATTCAAATTTATTTTTTTAACATTTATTTTTTCAAATTAGTTTATATTTTATCAAATTGACGATTTTGCCTTTGAAATTAAGTAATGATATCTTTAATTGTCTTATTTGGAACAAAATTCAAAATTCAGGATCAAATGTGTCATAATTGAAAAGTCAGGGACCAAAGTGACACGAGCCCTAAACTATAGGAACTGTTAGTGTAATTCATCTTTTATTTTAATCTGTATTTTTTGGGGGGAAAAAAGATTGTATTGAATAAATTCACATAAAATATTTACTATTGATGATGATTAAATTATATTTTATCTAAAAAAAAATTGTATTTGAACTTTTAACTCACAGTATTTGTTGAAATTTTGTTTTATTAAACCCTACTATCACCATTTAATTGCAACCTTTCACTTTCTCGCAGGTCCCAGCCTTTTTTATGGTAGCCTTTCACTTTCGTAGGTTTTGAAATTGGGGTGTGTGGGGGTGTGCTTTATTAGAGCCTTTCACATTCGCAGGTTTTGAAATTAAGGTAGGTGGGTGTGCAATTTGATTGTGATGTTATCCTAGTTTTCGTTTGAAATAAGTTAAAATAAAATTTTTTGATTAAAATTTAGGCTTAAATGTGTCTTAATTGAAAAGTTAGAAATCAAAGTGATACAAGTCCTAAATTATAAAGACTGTTAGTATAATTCACCCTTTATTTTAATCTGCGTTTTTTAAAAAAAAAAAATTTAAATTGTATTGAATAAATTCACATAAAATATTCACTATTTATGATGATTAAATTTATTTTGTCTAGAAAAAAAATTCTAATTGAACTTTTAACTCACAGTATTTGTTAAAAAAAAAAAATTATTAAACACTACTGCCACCATTTAATTGCAACCTTTCACTTTCCAGAAGGCCCCAGACTTTTTTATGACAGCCTTTCACTTCCGTAGGTTTTGAAATTAGGGGTGTAGGTGTGCTTTATTGCAGCCTTTCACATCCGCAAGTTTTGAAATTAAGGTAGGTGGGTGTGCAATTTGATTGTGGCATTATCTTAGTCTTCATTTGACATAAGTTAAAATGGAATTTTTTGATTAAAATTTAAGATCAAATGTGTTATAATTGAAAAGTCAAGAACCAAAGTGACACAAACACACCCTTTATTTTAATCTGTGTTTTTTGAATTTTTTTTTATTGTATTGAGTAAATTCACATAAAATATTCACTATTGATGATGATTAAATTATATTTTGTCTAAAAAAAATTGTAATTGAACTTTTAACTCATAGTATTTGTTGCAAAAGAAATGATTAAACCCTATTGCCACCATTTAATTGCAACTTTCACTTTCTTGCAGGTCCCGGCCTTTTTTATGGTAGCCACTGCTGGAAATAGGAGTTTTGGAGGCGTTTAAAAAACGCCTCTATAGGTCCCAAAAACGCCGTCAAATCCTTTTGCGACATCTAGCACCAAACGTCGAAGATGCGGCCGTTACTATAATCTTGTGGCGCTTTAGAAACGTCGCTATATTACTATAGGCGGCGTTTTCTAAAAACGCCGTTAAAAGTTCTACTAACGGTAACTTGACATCACTATGCTATTTAGTGACGTTTGGAAAACGCCATCTTATCTCTTTTTAAAAAAATCCAACCATTGGTATGATATTTAGCGACATTTTAGAAACACCGTGATATCCTTCTTTTTTTAATTGTGTTAATTTTATGTGATTGAATTAAAAAAATACCTGTAATAAAATTGAAAAATAACACTAATAAGAAAATAATAAATCCCATTCAAAATGCAACATTAATTCACTTTTTCATTCAATTTAATATCCAATCACCATTAACCACAATATAACATATCCAAAAATCATGTTTTAACAAAGACATTAGTAGAGAAAGAAGTGTTGAGCTATAATGATGATCCAACTACACAAGAGAAGAAGAAAAAGATAAATAAATACAAAATCACATTCACACATATTGCGTGTGCCACTACTAGAAAATTAACTTTTTGCGTCTATTTTTTTGCGACCGTCTATTTGACCATAGCAAAAAATATACTATTTTCTAAATGTAGTTTACGTATGCGCTTCATTTCACTTATTTTCTTTTTTTTATATTTGCCCTAGTCAGCCTTGCTCAAACTCTCGGCATCGCTCTCTTTCTCTCGCTCACCCAAACACAAGTATGAATCACTCTTCCTCTCTCGATCTCTCAATATCTCTCGATCTCTCAATTCCTTTCTCTCTCTCTCTCTCTCTCTCTCTCTCGATCTCTATCGTCTCTCTGTGTATATATATTTGCAAGGGTTTAGATCGATACATTCATCTGCCCTTTGCGATTTCTATTCTTCAATTTATGTTCTTTGCGATTTCTTCTTATGATCGATTGTAAAACAAAGTATAACGCAGCGGAATAAAAATTATGATCATACCTTTATAACAGAGTCTGAATTGAAGGATCTCGTAGGTAAATCACGTGCTTCCTGAATCTGATCAGTCAACCCAGCAATGGAGTGATATTACAATAGTGAATATCACCCACACAAATCACAGTGCAAATGGCTTTGATCGTTGGTTTTTGGAAGAGAGTCAGTATATGGGAAAAAGCTCAAACATACGTTGTTTTTCTCTTAATCACCCATATCTTATATCATCAGATATATAATATGTTTATCTCATTTATCCATATCAGTTATATGAGATAATATAAGATATATCATCTATCCATATCAATTATATGATAGATATATGTATATATATATCTTGAGTGGTTATCCAAATAGATTTGAATTTGAATTCAAAACCCATTTAGATAAGGTTCAAAAGATTCAAAGGGTCATGCCACATGGGCCCCCATTTCTAACATCTCTCACTCGCACATGAGTTGGCATGACACTGCCACATCTCTATCTCAATCTCCCAAAAAATTAACAATCTCATACTAGCCAATGCACCGTGCGACCGCTGAGAACACCTGCATATGGGAGCTCTATACTAGAAACTCAATATGAGTCAGTATAGAGACATCAACCAAAAAGAACAGAAATAGTGTCTCATGTACCCAGACCCATCTAGCTACATCAATCCAAAACATCATCTCTAATCCCTCAAAGAGACTCTCCTAGGTCCCGCATTATATTCACACCCAATCAGCATCCTATAAAGAGCGATATGAGTTGTCGACAGTGAATAGAGCAGAGATGTAGAACTAGATGACTTCCCTTCACCCTCATATCATTCAATTTGAAATTGACCGCTTTCCCAGTAATGTCCCTTAAAGCGAATCGTACATGACCGCAAGCAACATACCAAAGTAGCTGAACATCAACTCCTCATCTTATGACATAGTCAAAGGTCACAAAAGGCACAAAGTGAAGTCATTTAGGGAAAATGACTTTTAGGACTCACACGGTGAAGAAGTAGGGATCCATTCTTTCACCTCGCTAACGGGTCGATAAGCACATGCAGTACGAATGCATGTTATAGTGGAGTAACTCTTCCAAAAAGTGATGTTAAACTCACACACCATACAGATCTTAGTCTAGTCGTCGTCTTAAGCGCACAAGTCGCTTCCTAGCGTCTAACTCGAATTCTCTATTTGCTCGCCTCTCAGGCATCAAATGAGATCTCGCATTTGGCTATCCATAACAGGCACATCATGGAAAAATGGGTACTTTCATATCATGGTCGGTCTCCAACAAGACCTCATCTTGGCTCCAACCAAGGCAACATAGCTAGTGGATAATTTTAGCTTCTCTATTTCCTCCAATACAATAAGCCACTAGTCTCATCCTTACTCGCTATCTAGCGCTAAGGGCGATTGCTCGTGTGGTGAGTCAATCTTGCCTGCTAACATCAATTTAATTATTTTGTGTATGCTAATTCACAAACCATTGCAAAAGGTAGTAAACATAAATGTGTAATAGAAACAAATATAATACTAATGGCATATATCCCCAAAAATATGAGTTCAACTGAATACACATAAAAATATCACCACCTACGTAGTCCTAAAGCCCAACATGAGTAAGATAAACATCTCTAGCAATGGGCTTAGTCAAAGGGTCCGCAACCATGCGACTCGTAGGGATGTGCTCCAGGATCACTTCTTTCTGCGCCAAAATGTCTCTGATAAAGTTGAACCTCACATCAATGTGTTTGGTTCTGCCATGGTATTTAGGATCCTTAGCGTACGAGTGCAGCCATGCTGTCACAATGGATAGTCATAGGGTTGAAGTGTGTGTGACAACATCCAAATGCTGAAGGAATCTCCTCAACCACACGGCTTCCTGAACGGCAGATGAACAAGCCACAAACTCAGCCTCCATAGTCGATAAGGCGATACAGGATTGCTTCTTACTGCTCCAAAAATAGCACCATCGCTAAGCATGAAAGCATATCCTGAAGTAGACTTACACTCATCTAGGTCTCCTCCCCAATCAGCATCACAATAGCCAACTAGATGTAGATCTGAACTCTGGTAGCAAAGTGTGTAATCTGCAGTCCCTCTAAGATATCGTAATATCCTCTTAACTGTTTCCAATGAGCTGGTCCTGGGTTAGATTGGTATGACTCACCAATCCGCTGCATAACAAATGTCAGGACGCGTACACATCATAGCATACATCAAGCTTCCAACAGCATTTGCATAGGGAACACGGGCCATCTTTTCATTTTCTTCTTGAGTCTTAGGACCCATATCAAGGCTTAGGCTCTCGCCTTTTGCAACAGGAGTGTCAATGGGTTTGCAGCTCTGCATCTGGAATCGCTCTAGAATAGTCTTAATGTAAGTCTCTTGAGACAAACCAAGAAGTCTCCTAGAGCGATCCCTAAGGATCTTAACACCGAGCACATAGCTCGCCTCACCCATGTCCTTCATCTCAAATGTAGAGAACAACCACATTTTAGTGGCGACAATCATCTCCTTGTCATTTCCAGCCAATAATATGTCATCTACATATAATGACAATATCAGAAAAATGTCCTTGGACCGCTTAACGTACACACAGTGATCTTCATCAATCATCGTAAACCCATTAGAAACAATGGCTCGATGAAATCTCAGATTCCACTGTCTGGATGATTGCTTTAAGCCATAAATAGATCGTTGAAGCTTGCAAACTTTGCGCTCCTGACCTACTGCCACAAAGCCTTCTGGTTGATCCATATAGATCTCTTCATCCAATTCTCCATTGAGAAATGCAGTCTTAACGTCCATCTGATATAGCTCTAAGTCCAACTGAGCTACTATGGCCAGGATTAGGCGAATAGAGGCAAACCTTACAACTGGTGAAAAAGTTTCCTCATAGTCCACACCCTCTCGTTGGGTGTAACCTTTCGCCACTAGGCGAGCCTTATACCTTTCTATGGAACCATCCGCCTTGCGCTTGATTTTGAGAACCCATTTGTTCCCAATAGTCTTGCGCCCTGGCGGCAAATCAACCAAGTCCCAGACATGATTTTTCTTCATAGACTCTATTTCTTCATCCATTGCAGTACTCCATTCTTTACTAGCAGGGGATGAGAGAGCCTCTTTGAGATTCTTAGGCTCCATCTCATCACTCGGAGCAATCATGAATGCTTCCCCTTCAATCTCAAAACGACGACGGGGTATAGCTCCACGTTTGCTTCTACGTAGTTGAGAATCCTGAGAATCCTCATCCATTGGATCTAATCCATGGGCAGGTAGATCGCTCCCACTGTCCCTAGGAGCTTGAGGAATTATCTCCTCATTCTCTACTAGGCTACTAGGTGCGCCTTCAAGTAGATCCTCCATCTCATAGAGTTCTACTTCTCTAGTTACCTCACCTCTGCTAGGGAAATCCTCCTCTAGGAAATCCACATCTCGTGACTCAATTTCAGTCACACTTCCATCCGGATGCTCCCCAACAAACACATAGCCCTTAGAATGCTCACTATAGCGAATGAAGATACACTTCTTTCCTCTAGGGCCCAACTTCCCAAACTTATGAGAAGCGTTGTGTATGTAAGCTGCCGAACCCCAAGGCCGCAAATTGCCCAAATCAGGCTTTTTGCCAGTCCACATCTCATATGGGGTGGAAGGAACTGATTTGGAGGGCACACGGTTAAGGACGTAGGCAGCAGTCAACAAAGCATCTCCCCAATAAGAAATGGAAGATTAGCTTGCGCCATCATTGATCTAACCATGTCAAGCAATGTGCGATTCCTTCTCTCCGCTACACCATTTTGTTGCGGAGTCCTAGGAATTGTCAATTGCCTGATAACTCCTTTTTCCTCACAGAGCACTTTAAATTGCTCAGATAGATACTCACGTCCTCGGTCAGTCCTTAGAGCCTTAATGCTCTTGTCTAATTGATTCTCAACCTCATTAACATACCGTCTAAAGCAATCCAATGCTTCTGACTTGTGAGAAATCAAATAGACATGACCAAAACGCGTGCAATCATCTATAAATGTGATGAAATAAGGGGCTCCATGCCTTGCCCTCACATTCATTGGTCCACATATATCAGAATGAATAAGTTGCAATGGGATAGATGCCCTTATGGCTTTCCCAAATGGTTTCCTTGTTGCCTTTCCAGCAAGACAGTGCTCACAAGTAGGCAAAGTGACTCTAGCGAGTGGGCCTAAAAGACCTTCTCTAGCCAATCTAGTCATCCTGTCTTGCCCTATGTGGCCTAATCTAGCATGCCATCTCATAGAATCATTATCACAAAAAGATGCAATATTAGAAACAGAGCCATTGGCATTTTTATTAAGACTAGAATCATCCACATCCAAAACTAAAAAACCATCTGAAAGATAACCAAAACCATAAAAAATTGTTCCCAAATAAATGCTAACACCATTATTCTCAAAACAAAAGCTAAAACCAAGGCTCATCATGCTAATAACTGAAACTAAGTTTCGCCGAATATCCGGAGCATAAAGAACATCATGAAGATACAAGGTGCGCCCTCGTCGCATTTCCAGCTTGAATGTGCCAATGCCAAGCACCTCCACACTGGACTCGTTCCCCATGTAAACTTTTCTGCTCCCAGCAGGTACTCGGCGATACTCAACGAACCCTACTCTGTCCCTCGCGATGTGGTCTGTTGCTCCGGAGTCTACAACCCAAAAATGAGGAGAATGAGCAATTAATGCTTGACTAGACACAAAGCATTGAATGCGAGAAATTAAGTAAGGGAGTACCTTCTTCTGCTCAGGGCAATCCCGAGCGAAGTGTCCTTCTTTGTTACAGTTAAAGCATGTCAATTTAGCCTTTGCCTTCTTACCACCTCTCTTGCCCCTACGCTTGAAATTTCTAGCGCCATTGGGCTTAAGCGCAGCTGCTGCTTGCTTCTTAGGGGCACCTTTTGCTTTTCCACGTTTGAACTGAGAAGTCCTACGTGAGCTTGACTCAACCACCATAGCAGAACCATCAGACTTAGCCGCCTCAAGGCGCTCAGCCTCTAGCTCCAAATGACGCGATATGTCTTCGAATGTTTTCACACTCTCATTATGCATCATGTTCTGCTTCATCTGCTCCCAAGAATTTGGCAGAGAGCGAATCACAGCTTGTACTTGCTGCTCTTGAGTCAAATTGTGCCCAGCAGCCGCAAGCTCACGTATCATGGCTGACATGACCTCAAATGCTGCTTCATCGAGTGATGCGCCCTTTTCTGATATGAGTCAAACTTCATAGTCAGCCCACGTAGCTTTGCCAAAGAGGTAATACCAAACTTTTGCTTGAGAGCTTCCCACATCTCAAATGCAGTCGGGCAATGCTCAAACTCACTAATCAAGTCGTTGTGCATGCTGCTCAACATAGTAAAGCGCGCACACCGATCTTTGTTACGCCAAGTCTGAAAGGCTTCAAGATCACGACGATGTTGAGCTGTATTGCCCTGCTCTGGCTCAACCATCACTTGTTCAAGTGTGGTCAACACTTCTTGCTCATTGAGGAGGTATTGGATCTTACGGCGCCATATATCATAATTGTCGCCATCCAATTTCTCTCCCTTAGTTAAGTCTGCCACCACTGTCTTAGCAGCCATTTCTACATACAGAGTAAACAAATGCGCAGGGGATATTAATGATAGCAACACAAAAAATATTTTGCAGCAAAAGAATCTAAATTAAATAATGATAATTTTACACATGTCTCAAGATCGAAAATTTGCTATGCTCGTAATCATCTCTTGCGCCTCTAGTGATAATTATCAAAATTTAATTTAATTCCATGCGCAAAAAACAATCAAGCTCCCACTACTTATGGCATATACTGTCACGACCCAAACCCGGCCCTATGGGTTTAGCACCGTAACCGGCCAATAATCCGAGATTACCGAAGGCCTGCTTAACAGTAGTACAGTAAAACAGAGTTCAGGCCTGGCGGAAGCCAATACAGTAAATAAATAATGTCCATTGAGCTGTGACAGTCTGTATGCCAAAAATATTTTCATGCATTCACACGTTCAGAACAGTACAGTCTATACAAAATTTACAGTCACACAGTACAGGGACCTAATCCCTTGATAACAGTACAGTTAGTAGTTGACAGTCTATACAGTAATCCAAAACAGTACGGAGACAGACGGGGGAAAAACAAAACACCCCAAAGCCATAGCATGGCAACTCGAAACCTCGCAGTGAGGCACATAGGCTGGCTTGACAAAACTGGAGTCTAACCCACGCTCTTAGCTCCGATCTGGTGGCTGAGCACCTACATATATATATATATATATATATACAGTGAGCTAAAACCCAGTAAATAACATAATGCGTAAAGAGGTTAAGAATGAAATGTCCTTACAGTAATGAAAACAGTTCATTTAACAGTATTTCAGTCTTTCAGTCAGAACAGTTATTCAGTCATATGTGGTACATCCATTAGCATAGCAGTAAACAGTAGGTCTTAAAGACCGAACAGTAATGATGGCCATCAATCAGTAAACAGTAGTGGTTCCACGAGGGAACCAACAGAGATCTCTGTAACAGTAACAGTAAACAGTAGGTGCTAAGGATGCCACAGTACAGTTCAGAAATAAAGACATACATTCATTCAGTAATCAATATCAGTTCAGTAAACAGTTCAGTTCAGTATTCAAAAGATAATCACTTTGAACATATCTTTACACAATTGTTACTCACAGAGTTTGGGCTATAGTATGCTAGAGCGTGTCTCCCCAGTCGCCAACCCTACACAGTTCACAGGTTGAACACACACTAAGCTACACAGTTGGGAAATATCATAACTTAATCCCTAATTTGCCTTGGTGTGTTCTACATCTATATCCTCATTAAGATGCCTTAAACTAGGCCTAAGAATGCCTAGAATGGGATGAGGATGCAAAAATACACTTAGAAAACATTTTGCAAAGTTTGCTGAAAATAGGAGCCTCGCTCGAGCGAGCCTTCCTTCGCTCGAGCGAGCTACCAAAATCAAAGGCTTCGCTCGAGCGAGAAATCCTTCGCTCGAGCGGTCTGTCGAAACAGTAAAAATACTGGATGCTGTGATTTTACGCGCGATGGTCGCTTGATGCTCGCTCGAGCGGAGCCCTGGACAAAGGTGCTCGCTTGAGCGAGGAATCCTTCGCTCGAGCGAGGAAGCCAAATCTGGAATTTCCAGATTTGCCTCCCAAGCTCAAACCAAGCATTCTACCACTCTAAACTAGACCTCTTGGGCCCAAATTCTGGAAAACATATCTAAATTCATTGTATAACAAGTTTCAAAGCTCAATTTATGAACTCAAGCCCCAAAGGTGAGTCAATTAAAACCATTTTTCAAACCCATTTTTCATAAACATGGAGAAATGCAAACATGTATGAAATCCAACCATTTTAAAGCTCCAATGCTTGTTCGAATGAACTCATTTCTTCAAGAACATGGTGAAATCATGGACTCAAGCCTAATTATGAACATGCATGTGCAATTTGTCATGAACTCAACTCCAAATTCATCAATTCAAACATGCATGCATGATTTCTAGTATAATTCACCATGTATGAGCTACAACATGACTTAATTCTAAAATGAAGCATGAATCATGCAAGAATTAGCCCTATGACAACAACAAGAAGATGAATGTCCTACCTTAGTCTTGTATTCAAGGTTTAAGAGCTCAATTTTGCCAATTTACACTTCAATTCCTCAAGGTTCAAGCTAATTCCCCAAGTTCCAAGCAAATCCACAAAATGAACTCAATTCTCTCCTATTTCCTCTCTTGGTCGGCTAGTATAAGGAAAAGGGCTGAGGAAATGGTTTTTGATCAAGCATATACAAGTCTCTAAGTGTGTGAGGTAGTGGCCCACTTAGTGGCCCACTTAGTGGCAAGTTTGGTAAATAAGTCCAAGTTAGCGATTTATCACTATTTAATCTAATTTAATCATTCCTAATCACATTTTAGATAAATATACTATTAAATCACATAAATTCCACTGATCATGAAACACTAAACAATTTTCAGTTCGGCCGCCGATAAGGCTTTCAATTCGCAATTTAAACATAAACATACCAACAGAAAATCAAATAATCGAACAGATAAAAATGCAATACAATAGATATGCTTAGTCGATTCAGTTCCAATTTTCAATCAGTCCGTTCAGTACTTCAGTTAGTTCAATTATCTGTCATAAGCAGTCCAGTTTAGCACTAATCAGTAGGTAATTCAGTAATTTATCGGTAAACGGTATGGGGGTTGTTACATATACAAAGCATGATAAATTCCATACAATAGCATCTTAATGTAAATATACAAATAACTCATGCTATATTCATTTAATAATGGAATTCAAATAAATAAATAAATAAATAACTAATCATGCTTCTTTAATTTCAACATATTACAAACCCTAAAAAAAATGTTGCATTCAATATTCAGATTATGCCACAATAAAATGTACATCATTCTGAAATTTTCTGAAATTTTAAATAACTAATAAACACACATAAAAATATAAATAAAAAAATCCAGAAACTGATAAACTGAAATAACATTCAGATTATGCCATAATTAAAATGTACATCATTCTGAAATTTTCTGGAATTATTCTGAAATTTTTCTGAAATTTTAAATAACTAATAAACACACATTAAATTAGAAATAAAAAATTCCAGAATCTGATAAACTGAAAAAATTATTCCAGTAAATAGTAAAACATTTCAGAAGTCTACAATAAAAAATTCAACCCCAGAAAATAATTTATGCAATACCAGAAGCATTTTAAAGCATAAATAATGAATTATAATCACAGGAAAAATACTTTTTATTTTCATAAAATTTTCAAAATTTTACAGAATATAGAAAATTTAATTCTAAGTCTAACAGTACTAACCATGCATAAAACAAATCTATAATGAATTAATTATGACCATTTAACGCATTCAGAATTAAAAAACAAAACAAACAGTGCCTTATGCATCAGCAGCCGAGCCGGCGGAGGAAAACGGCGTGGCTCAGAACGGCTCAGCACGCGGTGCGAGCGTGGATAGCGCTGCTGACACGCGCGTGAGGGCGCGTCGGCAGGGCGTCTGGCGCGTGAGAGCGCATGGGAGCGGCTCACGGCGTCAGGTGGCACGTGAGGCCCACGCGCCGCCTTCCAGGGTGTTTTCCGGTCTAATTATTGTACTGCCAGACTCCATTTTTTAAAATAAAACCATTTATGGTATTAAAAAAAGACATTAATGAACATAAAAATAGGTATTTATGCTCTTAATCTAATAAAAGTAGACATTTTTCCTCCTTTATAAACATTCATGTATATAATGTATACATATACATATAAAAATATACACATGATTAAAGAAAACACGGAAATACCCATTCATGCTCTGATACCAATGTAAAACAAAGTATAATGCAGCGGAATAAAAATTATGGTCATACCTTTAGAACAGAGTCTGAATTGAAGGATCTCGTGGGTAAATCACGTGCTTCCTGAATCTGATCAGTCAACCCAACAATGGAGTGATATTACAATAGTGAATATCACCCACACAAATCACAGTGCAAATGGCTTGATCATTGATTTTGGGAGAGAGTCAGTATATGGGAAAAAGCTCAAACATACGTTGTTTTCTCTTAATCACCCATATCCCATATCATCAGATATATAATATGTTTATCTCATTTATCCATATTAGTTATATGAGATAATATAAGATATATCATCTATCCATATCAATTATATGATATATATATAATATATATATATATATATCCTGAGTGGTTATCCAAATAGGTTTGCATTTGAATTCAAAACCCATTTGGATAAGGTTCAAAAGATTCAAAGGGTCATGCCACATGGGCGCCCATTTCTAACATCGATGCCTTCAATATCATTTGGAATTCTGTTCTTCGTGATTTCTTCAAAGGTACATGATTTCTATTTTTCA
This sequence comes from Camellia japonica, assembly GCA_030407325.1. Classification (NCBI taxonomy): domain Eukaryota; kingdom Viridiplantae; phylum Streptophyta; class Magnoliopsida; order Ericales; family Theaceae; genus Camellia; species Camellia japonica. Next base: position 64,082,754 of record JAPPVO010000036.1, read on the forward strand.
CTATTTCATTTCATGTAGTTTCAATTTCCAGCAAACAATCGCTTTGTTCGCACTCTCTTCTTCTCTTCGATCATTGTATTTCCTCTTTCTATCTACTTCTTATATTTCAATTGTTGTTCATTGAGGCCATAATTATATTTCAATTCTGGATAATTTTTATTGTGATTTCTGAGCATCAATACTTTTTTCAACATATGCAAAAATTGCTACATATATAGGTCAATGGTGATATATATAGAATTGTGGACCTTTAATTAATTTCATTGATATACGTATAGTTGTTGCTGTGGATTGCAATTGAATTCCTTTAGATTGTGTTTTATTGAGAGATTCTTTGAGAGCAGTGGATTTGGGCCAAGGTTTTCCCCTTCTCTCTTTCATTCTTCTTCTGATTCAGGTATAATTTGCAAAGAATCAATTATAATTTTCATTCTGCTAAGCTTTCTGATTTCAATACAATACAACATGAATGTATGTTTTGATTTCATTATAATTTGTATATGTTGATTACAATTTCAATCTGTGTAGTTCTTTTCATTTCAAGTTAGATTTGAATTTGATTTTCTCTGTGATTAAACATTTTCAAAGTTCCCCATATGTTTCATAATCTTTGTGATGTTAATTGATTGTGATTTGAATTGTAAGGTTAGCCTTTGGAGAAGCAACAAGACCAGATCCAGAATATTTATAAATTTGATATTGACAACTGTGATGGTGTGCTATGCTTTAGGTTATTCAAATTTTTGCTCTAAAGCACTTTGAACTACTACTATTAACAATCTAGTCCCTAAAAGTTATAATAAAAATCAGGTATAGATAAGCTTGGATATGGTCAAACTACCTATGTATCATTATATCTTCCTCTTCTCATCACATCATTCTTATTCATGTAATTGCTCTGATGATCGGATGTGTAGCTAAGAAGGAAATATAGAGAGTATGCTTTCAGTTGAAATGGGCTTGAAGGAGCTTGTTTCATGTGGATTTCATTTCATGTTTTTTGGTTACTCTTTAAATTTAGATTTATTCTTTTGGAGGACTCGGTAGTGAGAAAACATGTTGTCACTATAGTGGGTGGATGAAATTTCCATTTTGAGCTTAATGTGTTGAGGCCTATGATTGCAAATGCTCTTCTACATGTAAGTCCAGTTAGCATTTTATAGATATAATTTGGAAAAGGCATATGATATATCAGACATGTAATTTAAGAACCTAGGTTCCTTTTAGGAGGTACAAAGGATGCTAGTGTATATGATAATTAGCCACAGCTACCATGTGAAAAAATATGTATATCCTTGTTGAAGTTTGATATTCTCTTATGTGCTTTAATTGTGCTATGTTCATCAATGTAGTTGAACATTGTGCCCTTTTCTGACTTTTTTGTTATACTTGAAAACGAATTGAAAATCATTAAATTCTTTGTACCCTTTTCTTGACTTCAAATGTAACTGGAATGCTTGTGTATGTACGAAATGATATCCCAGTTAATGGACCTAGTTTGGCTGTGGTAACCCCTAGAACTGTAATAATCCATGAAGTATGAATTAACTGAGAAAATCAGTAACCTGGATGTGATACCTATATAAAGCCTGGGTCTCACAGCATAGGTTTGCTTTGTACTAGTGAACAGTAGAGATGAAGATTGAATAGAGTAAATGAAGAGAGCTTTAATAAATCTGGATTCAAGCAGCATGGCATCGTGCAAAGCGAAGAGCTTATCTAAGGCCACAAACATGCTTGCTTGTTTTGATTCAAAAGCTTCCTGTAAGTAGACATGGAGGTTTCAATAGAAAAAAAAAAACCTCTTTTTTAAGTAATATGCACTAGTAATTCAGGTATTTGAATGTAAGAATGAGTGGTTTATAGAAACACCAACCTGAGCTGCCAATTGTTTTTGAATTTTCAACGAAATGATCATGGCTTGTGAAGCAGTTCTTGTCTTTAAGAAGCTCCTCTTGTTGTCTATTCCCAAGTTCAGCAAATTCTTGCAGAGTACCCTTGTAAATACCGAAAAGAAATAAAAAATTCATAGGGAGGACCTTGATGAACTTTTTTGAATATGATGTTCTTTTTTCTTTTCTTTTATTCTAGTTGAACTTTAATAGGCATATGTACTTAGAGATACATTTGAAGTTAAATGTCCAACTACACACGTTGTTATGGTGAAAAAAAATATATTCTCTCTTTGATTATCAATCTACCAAGAGTTTGAGCAGTACTATGGAAGTGTGACGAGACTTCTTTCTTGGGGATTTGTTAAGGAACAAGGTCTATAGGGGCCCATATTCCACTGTTTTACTACCCTTTCATTTTTTAATCTTCTTAATATAACAAGTAGCAAAACAAGAACAACAAGAAACTTAAAAATGGTTTTCCTTTATTATCACAATGTTGCACACTCTTCCCAGGGAATTTAGACAAAATAGTATTTGATGCTGTGTGCAAAATTTACTCTTTCTATTAGATTGAAGGCATTGTATGACATTTTTAATTCTAGAATTGAATATTAGACTCACCTTGTTTTGTCCTATTGTTAAATTGTGAACAAAATAATATTTCTATGTACTCTCAACCTCAATTTCATATATTACAAGTAAAGAAACTTGTTAATTTAAGTTGTCAATTATTGAGGAAAACATTTTGGTAGACTAGCTATCTTCTTCTCTTCTTGTTTATGCAATCTGTAATTATTCTGTTTGTCCCTAGGTATTTGTGCCAAATTTAATTGAATTACTTGATGCAGCAGGGATGAACTAGGAGAAGACTATGGGGGGCCATGGCCCCCTGTTTCTCTGAAAATTATTGTTTGCCATTGAATTTTGAAAATATATATCATTTTTACATAAAATGACCCCCCCAGTATCAAAAAAAAAGTCATTCTTCTTCCATATTGAATTCTCTTTCTATTTTACACCAAAAAAACTTCATCTTATTAGAAATTGTTTCTATGGTATTTAAATTTTTGTTTATGTATATATAATTTATATATATCACATTATACATACATATATGTTTTGTGTATATAGTGAAAAAAATTATTTTCTTTTGGCCCCTCCGATAATGAAATCCTGGTTCCATCCCTAGATGCAGGTTTTGGTTGTAGGTGGTGGTGATGGTGGAGTTCTTAGGGAAATCTCTCGCCACAATACCGTGGAGCTCATTGATATTTGTGAGATTGATAAGATGGTTATAGATGTATGTTGGTGAATGATGTACCCATTCATGTGATTAGATATTATTTGTGTTCTTTGTTATGTAACAAGTATGTTGCTGCAACTTCTTGCCATTGGCTTTGAGGATCCTCGTGTGCAACTACATATTGCTGATGGTATGTGGAAAAGATGTTCTAATTATTTTTTACATGTAGTTTAGTGAATATGTGCATCTGAAATCTTATTACCCATTTTATATGGATCCATTAATCTAGGTTATTAATAATTTTATGTAATTAACGCCCCTAATTGTATAGCTGATTATATAGCTAGACTTTCTTGTTGATCTTTTTTTCATTATTGTGGCAGCTGTTGAATTTTTACGGAATGTACTTGAAGGAAAGTATGATGCAATTATTGTTGATTCATCAGAGCCTGTTGGTATGTTTGTAATTCAAACTTTTTACCTATTTTCCTTTTTGCCTATTTATTTGCCTTTGTTACAGTGCTTTTCAGAATGTTAACAAATGCTTCATTCATGATCTCAAACTATGCCACAAAAAAAAAAAAATTGACTAACAGTTGTCTCAGTTTTTCTTTTATATTTCTAGTCCTTGAAATTTAGGACCATATGTATTCACAATATCGAAGGTTATCTAAGTTTTCTCTTGATTTTTCTGCTATTTGGAATATAGGCACATGATTATGCATATAGGTAGATGTTATATAATTCTGAACGCCATGACTTTAGGGTCCAATTTAAACTTGGGAGACATGAGGTCTGTAGCTGAAGCTCTTGCCAAGTCAAAACAGGGTTAGCATAGTTCACTTTTCCTTGTGCAATTCAGTTTGATATAGTGCTTTTTCTTCCCCAAAACTCTTTCTTTTTTTATTCTTTCCGTTTGAACACTAAATTGTTGAGTTTCTATGTAGTTGAACACTGATCTGCCATAGAGAGAGGTCACTGACATAGTTTTATTTTTATTATTTCAAGCTAAACTAACACATTGAAGCGCATTAAATTTTCAAGTCAAGTTTGATATATGTTTTTGCAGATTTTGTTGAGGGAATAGTTGATATGATCGAGCGGTTGATGTTGGGAGCCAAAGATTATGTTGCTCTTTTTTCCCTTTCCTTTTCTTTTTTTTTTTTTTTTTTTGAAGACTTGAATTTTTAGTATAGTTATTTAAGGATGGTTAATGGATAATGTCTATTATAAATTTAATTAATTTGTTAATTTTGTTATTTTCATTTACAAAAAATTGTTTGGTGCTTGTAATTGATTTTTTTTGTTGTAGCAAACCCACATATGATTTTTTTAATAAATAATTATTTGCGACAGTAAAACAATGGTCGCTAAAAGTGTTTTTTATTTTTTAATTTTTTTTGCGACGGCAAGATAGCTGTCGCAAAAAGTAGTTTTTGCTTTGCCGTCGCAAAAAGTATTTGCACCCCCACATTTGCGTCCCCTATATGCGGTCGCATAGGCCGTCGCAAAAATCTTTTGCGACCGTATTTTTATTATTTGTGACGGCATGTGGTGGTCGCAAAAAGTGTTTTTTTTAGTAGTGTGCTATCACTTCTACTATGTTAAACATACAAATCAGCCATACATCCCTGAATTTTTGTTAATAAAAACGTAATACAGAATCACATACTTACCATCATCTGAAACTAAAACTTTCTTTGAATATATAATTAATCATAAAAATAAAAATAAAAACAACAGAGCAGTATAGTTTGGTACCATCCCCCAAGATCAAGTTAGGAAAAAAAACAAAAAAAAGACCACTAAGCAGAACAAAGATCACTAAAGCACATATCAAAAAGATTAAAATGGACCCAATAAACAACAAAGATCATATTATCCTTGCAACAGAAAATCATGAACTTGCAAGACCTAATCAGTAAAAAGAAACAAATCCATCAAGCCCGCAAACCAAATCTGCAAATCCAAGACAAGCTGCCTAAAAAAAGAAAAAAAAAAAAAAAAAAGAAATGTCAATAGGAATCACGAAGTAAACATTTCTTTAAAGAAATATTTTCAAATTTTTTTTTCAATTAGAATCGGAAATATGGGAGTTCGGACATAACTGATGAGATAACTGACTAATTACAAACTTGAAGACTTGAAACACCTAATTCAGCTATTTCATGGACAATCTCTATTCAAAATTCTTGATTTTTTTCTCTTGCAAGGTTATAAAGCCTAGAATATAGACCCAACAAAAGCCATTTCATTTGTTGCCTTGTAGAGAATACATCAGTATTTCAAATGGTGTCTCTATGAATCTAAGAATTTAAGGTATTGAGGTGTTGTGGTTGAGTAACCACCTTTTGCACAAAGAAAATTGAAAAAATAACATGACGAAGAAAGATGCTAGGGTTCAATCTACACAATCCATTCCTTTAATCCAAATATCAGTTGTTAATATGGACTTTTCAACTAATATCACAAACTACAAAAGCATTTGATCAATTGAAACTATTAGTTTCAGTAGCAGCTCAAGAATAGAATATTTATCCATCATAACAACTCCATTTAGCAACAATGGTTGGATCTTAGAAGAAACATTTAGTAAGTATCTAAAAAAAAAAAGAACCATTTGGTTTAGTAGGAAATAAGAAAACATTTTAGACCACTTATTTGATGAGTCCATACACTCTAAGACAGTGTTTGGTTCATTGAAATGAAGGTGGAATGGAATGGAATAATATTACTTAGCATCCCATTGGAATGACCATTCCCTTACAATGTTGAATGATGATTCTATTTGAATGAATTTTCTATCAATTTTTTGCTCTAATTGAAAGCTCATAAACTCACTGCAATATTGAATTTGCACTTTCACAATATGTAAGTGGCAAATGGTAGTATAAATAATATTTTCTTATTTTCATAATACACATGTAACGCCCTCAAAATAATAACATTAACCCGTCAATATTAACATGCATTGATATAAAGGTAAATATTCTTCTATTCATCAGAGTAGTTCATTACAATGAGTATTACATGTTAACAACAAAAGCAAATGCCCTACGGGCTTACAGCTTTCCAAGTTAACACTTGGTTACAAAAAAGTGAGTACTAACTCAAATACACATTAAGCCCTTGGCTTGAGTTTACATGTAATACATTCAAAAGATAACAAAACGACAAAAATCTATCCGCCTCTAGCCTCCCAAGCTATGTTCTTGGAGGTGGCATGCTACCTGTACCTGAAAATGATGTCCCATAAAGGGTGAGCCACAGCCTAGTAGAAATACACTAAACCAACTATGAACAATGGCTAAAAGATTAGCAGTTGATAGATGGTCAACACAAATACATCCTCATATAACACATTCCGGTTTCATTACATTAAGTCCATGTTACATTTCATTTCCCATTTCTTTTTCAACTTTGAGTTTGAAAACAAGGCTCCACACCCAGCCAGATAACTTAATGAGATTAAGACTCATCTTTAAAACACTTTCGAAATTCATGATGGATACACATTGTAACGCTGTATCAATAACACATAAACCACTTCCACACTTTACGAAAGATATACATTGTAATGCTGTATCAAATTAACATAGAATCATTTCTATACTTCACAATTGATAATGATATACATTTTAGTGCTATATCAAATCAAAACAAATACTTCCATAAGTCTCAAATAATACACATTGTAGTGCTGTATTAATGAAACAAAAACACTTCTAATTCGCAGCCTGATACACATTGTAGTGCTGTATCACTGTCACACAAAATTCGGTTTAGAGGTCCAGCCCCGTTCTTCCAATAAACCGTGGAGTACAGCCCCTTTCTCCTCCCACACAATACAATGTATATAAACAATTATCATATACAAATTCAATCTATCAATACAAGATTTTGATGTATTAAACCAATCGCCATGTTCAGTAGCATATTCAATAGATTAGTTTTAGTTTGCCTAATCATCATGCATTGTCTACAACAATCAAGACTATCTCCACCGATAGCCCAAAGCAGTTATTTCTATACCGAAAACAAATGCACCAAATGGATATATAATCACATTTCAACTAGGTGAGCGATGAATGAATCTAACTACACCCTTTAACCCCATACACATCCTATTCCAAAATTCTCAATTTAATTCCTCTTTTCTTCAAATTAATTATTCCAATTAATTTAACTATGTAATTAGGGCGTTTTTCCCATAAGTTACATAACAACCCTAAGGTTCCATTTTCATCCACAATCCATCATTTAACTCAATTCTCTATGCCAAACATGCATATTGGTTTATTATAAATAAAACCCCATCTTTTGTAAAATTACACAAAAGACCCAACCCTTCTCATAATTACCCTACAATCCCCAACTCATCAAAATGCTAAAATTCAAAGACAAAGGGCATGAAAAAGAGTAGGATATCCCTACCTCAAATTCGGAGCTCAAGGAAGAAGAGACCAAAACCAAAATGCTCCAAACTCCAAACTTTTCGGATCAAAACAACGCCCTCGACGATCAACATAACTTTTACAAAGGCCGAAGGAAAGGAGAACACTCTAACTAGATCAAACCCTAGAGTTTCTAGAGAGAGGAGCTCTCAAAAATGCTTTTTGAAAAGTAAGAGAGAGAGAGAAGTGTAAAAAGTGATTCAAAAATGCCCAGGTGCCCTCTATTATACGACAGGTCTGCTCGAGCGGAAAACACAACGCTCGAGCGTCAAGAACAAAAAGCTTGGTCCGCTCGAGCGCAATAAGGCCCGCTCGAGCGCCAAGACACAAGAGTGAAACACATCCGCTTGAGCGCGAAAAACCAGTCCGCTTGAGCGTGGATTATCCCATCTCAGAACTTTCACCAAGAATGTACTACCCGCTCGAGTGCCAACAAGCCCGCTCGAGCGCGACCCGCTCAAGCGTAGAAAACCCGCTTGAGCGTAGAAATCACACCTGCAGAAGTTTTGCAGGGACACAAAATGCTGAAAGGGTGTAAACCCCGCTCGAGCGCAGGAAGACCAGCTCGAGCGGAACAACCAAAAACTGGGCAACAAGAAATTAGACCAAGGCTCGACCCACCTGCTCGAAACATGCCCAACACATCCTAAAACTCAATCAAATGGAATTAAAGGATGACAACAAGATATACAACTACCAACTCCACGGAACCAAAGTCCGGATACAACAAATAAGGAAAGGGAAACCGGGATCGCTATAACACATACCTCCAGAAGAAGTTCCAACTGAAACCTTGATGAATGATCTCTCAAACAAGTTCAATTTGACAAGATTTTGAACACCTTGGTAACCTGACAAGGTGCCTAAGAAACTCAACCTCTTCCTTTATGCTTAACATTCCATACCCAATTGTCATCTTTTCTAAGACTTTGCATTTTGAGTTCACTTGTCAGCATTAAAACATTTTTTTACTTAGTTTTCTGTTTTAGCAAACAACCTGATTAGTTGATTGGAATATAGGCTATTAATTCAAATGTATTTCAAAATCACCAATATCTTCACAAGTAACTTAGGATTAAGCTGGAAATCAGGATTTCAAGTTTGAATAACTCAAATTACAAAACTGATTCAACACTACTAACTACCAACTATAACTATATTCGTGGATCATTGAACATTATCAAATTCATGATAAACCAAGTCAACTAGCAGCATCAAGAACATGAAAATATTAACGGTTTACCATAAAATAACTTGTTATTTTTCTATTCAAATAGCAAACTACCTCAAATTCACTATGCATCTACAAACTGATTTTAGTGATAAAACTGTGAGACATTAAATTTTCAAAACCTCACTTCTAAGTGAGGACCAAGAAGTTGTTGTCTATCGAAAGCATGGCTACAACATGAGATAGATTCGTAACATTACAGCAATTTACAACATCAATTTATAACCAAAAAAAACATCAATCACAGAAACAGAGCAATACTATCGCATTGCAAAATCGATAGTAAAATATATATAGAGAGAGAAAGAGAGACAGAGAGAAAGGGGTAGATCCGAACCTTTCTGCCTTCTCTCAATGCCTTGATCTCCGCATATGCAGTGCCTTGATCTACACAAACGACAATCAACAAACAAATCAACAGAGAGACCTTCGAAATCACGAGAGAGAGAGAGAGAGAGAGACCTTCGAAATTGAGAGACAGAGAGACCTTCGAAATCAAGAGACAGAGAGACCTTCGAAATCAAAATCGACAATGGATTTGTTATGGCAATGCTTGCAATCAAAAGACCTTGGATTTGTTATGCTCACAACAGTAGCAATTATTTTAATCATGGGATATATATATATGTAGGAAGTAGAAGGTTGCCTTTAAAGGAAGAAATCATATTGTTGTTATTTAACCATTCTGACAACCACATTACCACCAAACCTTTGAATTTTTCTCAACTTAAAATAGACAAACAAACCAACTAAAAATTTGAAAGTACAAAAGAAACACACGATGGTCAAGCTAATACAATCATCAATGTTCATTCTCTTAAATCTACCAATGAAAAACAAAAACAACACAATAATAATAGGAACAGAACAACACTCAAAAAGGACACAGATTCATGATTAACATTTAATAACCAATCACTGACACTCTAATTGTTGTCAAACTGAAATAGACAAACAAAAAACAAACTCATAATTTTATGAGCAAATCTATATTTATCTACAAAACATTATATTAAGGACTTGTTTAGGAACCTTGCTTTTTTATCACATCATTCTCTCTACTTGTTGGCACGTATTATATAAGGTAATCTTAGAACTTAACATATACATGGTAGGAACCATTATGATGAAGGAGAAACTGAGCACCTCAATCACTACCCAGCAAAAAATCAAAAATTTCCCTAATGCCCAAATAAGTAAAGATCCGTACAAATTACAAATCTTAAACTTTGTAAACTCATCACCCAAAATCCAACAAAAATTTTAAGCCTTTAACTCACAAATATGACAAATATAAAAAATAACCAATTTTTTTAAAATAATAAAACATAAACCAAAAACTTTCAATAATAAGTAGAGAGTTACCCTCAAAGGAAGAAGAGCTCATTGTTATTATTTAATTACTCTGACCATCACATTACCACGAAAGCTCTTAACTTTTCTGAACCTGAAATAGAGAACTAACAGTATGTTGAACTTCATCTGGTTTCAACCATGTTGATCTGCTTTGATCTAAGAAAAAAAATATATATGAGAGAGGCATGCAAAGGAGCCCAGGTTGATGGGAATACCCGCTTCTCTTTCCTTTCTAACATCTCCATCTCTGGCACGACTCTTGTCAAAAATGAAATGATCATGGAAACCATTTCAAAAATCCGTTTTAGATTCAAAAAATATAAAATTATTTCAAAACCCATTCCAGAAAATAGAAACTATTTCATAAACTCATTTCAATCAAAGAACAAATGTTACAAAAAATCAAAACATTTCGGAACCGAAATCAAATCATTTCAAAACCATTTCACACCATAGAAACTATTTCAGAAAATAGAGAAAGAAATAAATCAACGACAAACCTGTTCTAGCCTAACCCAGCTTTGGCTGGTGACCTTCAATACAATATTGTGAAAAAAAATATAACAAAAGATCTCATTAAATAAGCTAAACAACAATAAAACAGATCTGCTAAATTACAAACCTTTAAAGTTGGGTTTGTCACCATCATCATTAGTTGCAATATAATCACAAAGCTCTGTTATTTTATCTTCATTATTAACTCTAATCCAAAGCATCATCTCATAGTAAGGTAATCTTAATAGTGAATTCGGATTCTCCTCATAGATAGCTTCACAGAAATATACAAATTCTTGTACCATCTCCATGTCGATTAAAAACATCTCAGACATGGACCATAAGTTTCCTCCTCTAGTCACCAACTCACCATCAAGAGTATACCTAGAGCACATTCATTTCATTTCACAAATCCTGATTAAACTCATAGTTTCTTGCTTAAAATTTCAATAACCAAATTAAGAGAGACGGGAAGGAAGAGCTTGAGAGAGAGAGAGAGAGAGAGAGAGAGAGAAATAAATACCTCGCTGGTGCAAATGGTGGTCGCGGTGGAGCTTCGAAATCGAGAGAGAGAACTTCAAAATCAAAATCGCTCTAAGATCTCTGAGAACGATCTGAATCTCTGAATCTCAAAGATGAATCTCTGAGAAATCAAGCATAGCCAAAGATGAAATCAGATCTAGAGAGAGAGAGGCGGTGGAGCTTCGAAATCGAGAGAGAGATCTTCAAAATCGAAATCACTTTGAATCTCAAAGATGAACCTGTATGAATCTGGATCTCAAAGAAAATCGCTTTGAATCGAAATCGCTATCAAGGGTTTAGAAGCAATTGGAGGTGAGCAAGAGAGAGGCGCGATTTGAAGGTGTGAGGATTCAAAATAAGGGTTTACAAAAGGCTTTAACAATCTCAGCTTCAAAATGGGCTCTGAGAATAAGAGGGCTGAGAGAGAGAAAGAGAGAGAGAGAGAGAGAGAGAGAGAGAGAGAGAGAGATTGCTTGCTCGCTCGAGATCGGTGCGTATAACATCTCAGATTCAAAATAAGGGTTTCAAAACAGAGGGAGAGAGGAGGCGCGTGAGGGTAACGAATTTGGAGGCGTTTTTAAACGCCTTCTATTATAAAACGGTGTCATTTTATTTAAAGGAATATGCGACGTTTTTAAAACGCTATTAAATATTAATAAAAGTGACGTTTAAAAAAACGTCATTAAAAAAACGCCACTATATCCCTTTTTTCCTGTAGTGAGCCTTTCACTTCCGCAGGTTTTGAAATTGGAGTGGGTGGGCGTGCAATTTGATTGTGACATTATCTTAATCTTCATTTGACATAAATTAAAATGGGATTTTTTTGATTAAAATAATCATGAAAAGACAATAAGTTTTTTAGTTCAATAAAATAAAATATCACGTCCAAACCATAATTATTTTATTTTTTTCTCTCACAAAAGTCAAAAAAACTAAAAAGTCTATCTCAAATAAGACTGTTTAACTCCAAATTAAAATAATTAAAAAATCAACCCATATCCCAAACCCTTACATCGGTTTAAAATTTTGAAATTTCGAATCATAGACCATTATCGCAATCTCCAATTATGTTTTATCCAAATGAGGCTATTGTTTGGCTGACTCTCTTTGGATTCCGCCTTATATTTGGTTGATTAATTTTTTTTTGGCGATACCTGATTGAGGGGAAACTATGTGCAGGTGGGTGAAGGGGAAAAAATTATTAACACATAAGGGTTGTAAGTGTGCCTGTAATGAGGTGCAAATGAAAAACTATGAGGGTGCATGTTTGCCAGAGCTATGACTACAAGTGCATCATGCCCATCCCACGCACTAGTCCTGACACGTCATCTGAAAGTGGTTAACAACTATAAGTACATGACAGAGTGAGAAATATTATACTGAGAGCATAAGGATATACAAATCACCATGGATAATTATTTGGCTAAATAGAGCTTATTTTGATGGGTGTGACAACAGAACAGAATAGAGGGGTACATAAAGTAACAATTCAGAGGAGTAATGGTTATTTAAGTCCTTCAAGACATAAGATCGCTATGTTGGTACTTACAAAATAATTGTTTAAAATATATTTAATAAACAATTATATCCAAAAAGAAAGATGGTGACAAAAGAAGAAAAAGAAAGGAAGGAAAGCGAGGAAAAGAAAAAAGAGGAAAACGTATGTGCACCCTCGTGGTAAGTCACGAGGTGTGGAGACAGTGTAAGTGTCACTTGCATTTCTCAAGTGTTAGTAATATTTTTTTACTTCTCTCACCTACACCTAATATTCACTATTTTTTAAGTGTATTTATGATAGGTGTATCTAAAAATTAAAAATATTCTCTAAATTATTAAAAAAAATCAATAAAAATAAAAAAAAATAATTTTCTTAAAAATGAATCCTGAAAAATCAAACCAAACAAGCTGAGTTTTTTTTCATCTCATATTTTAACTAAAAAAAATAAAAATCACAAAAAAAAAAAAAACTTGTTTAAAAATAAGTATTTAGGGGTCTCCGTGCTTACAACATGGTTATGGACAGAAAATGATTTGATTTGATTTGATTTGGTTTTTTTTTTTTTTTTTTTAAAGAGTTAGGCTTCTTTTTAGTTCATAATTAGATTGAAGAGGTGTTGTTCGATCCAACGGGCTCACTTTTGAATTTCATTTCGATAATCTGAACCGTTTATATTTTAGGGTTCTTTAAGTATATCATCTTTATAAAAAATCAAGTTGATCGGATAACGACAATCACGTGTTCGGGTTAGTTTTCTATGAAAAAATGAACAGTAAAAAAAATAAATGGTTCATAGAAAATTTATCCGAACACGTAATTATCATTATCTGATTGATTTAATTTTTTTGCAGGAATGATATACTCGAAGAACTCTAAAATATAAATGGATCGAATCATAAAAATGGGATCCAAAATTAGGCCCATTGGGCCGACCAATATCTCTCCAGTCCGATTATGGTCCGGAGAGATGCCATCTCTTTTTTAATATATGATTTGTGACTTTCTTCGAATTTTTTTTTTCTTTTAAATTTTCAAACAGTCCTAATCCATAGATTTTGGGCTATTTTCGAAAGACGGTTAAAAGTCATTTTCTAACTTTTAATCCATTTTAGCTTACATCATCTCTCACAACTTTTACGCATTTTTTCAAAAAAAGTTAAAAAAAATTAAAAAATCAATTTTTAACAACCTTCCCAAAACAACTTATCTTGCTTATCCTTAAATAAATCCATGTTACTCACATTAGAAGTAATACAGGAGAGGATTCCATCATAGTTTAAATAGAGCATTATTATAAAAAGTCAGGAGGACCCTTTAAAGCAACACTCTCGTGGGCACCTCTTTGGTTGATGTTCCCAGCCCTTGTATGGGTCATGTGGCATTAAATAAGTGTTTGAGTTTGAAATAATTTTAGTTTTTTTTTTTTCATGCTTAATTGGTTGAGCCAAAGATGGAAAATTGATGTCTAAATCACTTACCTTGCCTATAACTGGGTTTTCTAAATGGGGCTGACGGATAAAAAATTTGATATTATTTAACTTTATCCATTTGTTTTATGATCCGTTCCAACTCGCTTTAGTGTCCATCTCAATCTAATTCAACCCATAAAAGATGATTTAGGATTTTAAACAAAGATTTGTAATCTGAACTCGCCCATAAATCCAGTCCATAAGAGCCCGCGAGGATAAGTATAATGTTTAATTTGATTTTTTTTTTTTTTCTCCCCACTTGTATGTATTATATATTACTTAATTGTTTTTTTTTTTTTATTATGAGATGTAAAAAGATAAAAATAAAACAAAATCAAAATACCTGAATTATGTTAGAAAGTAAACCAAAAAAAAAAAAACTAATGAAAATATTAAAAATATGTAAATGAAAAATGTATAGAATTTAATAATATAAGTGTAATAAAAAATATGTAACCCGGTTCGATTTGATTTTGATCAGTAAAATTTAGGTTTATAGGTGAAATGTAATTTTAATTTTATTAAATAAACTTGATCTATATTAACCCGTTAACTAGTCAAAATTCTAAAAACTCATTAAAATCTAAGATTTGGATACAATAGTTATAAATTGACGTCCATTGATGATTCCTACCTAGAACTCTCAACCCACGCTTTTGCACTACGGAAAGTCTTGTGCCAATGAAAAACTGTAAATCAAAGTATTATAACACAGTGGGAAAAATTTAATAATCATACCTTTTAGCAGAGCCTGAAGCGAAGAATCTCGTGGGTAAATCACGTGCTTCTAGGATGTGAACAACCAACCCAACAGTGGAGTGATACTACAAAATGAGCATCACTCACACAAGTCACAGTGTAGAGGCTAGATCGTTCTCATATGGGAGAGAGTTAGAGAGAGAGTCTAGGAAAAAAAGTTATGGGTAAAAACTACATAACGTATCCGATATCGATATTCTTCCCATCATATTAGATGTATATAATCAAATATATAACAACCAATATCTATCTATCCATCCATCCATATCTACTGATATGATAGATATAGATATCCTGAATGGTTATCCAAATAAGTTTTGAATTCAAATTCAAACTTACATGGATAAAGTTCAAAATGTTCAGGTTTAAAAGGTTCAAAGGGTCATACCACATGGGCGCCCAATTTCTAACATCTCTCATTCACACATGAGTTGGCATGACACTGCCACATCTCTATCTCAATCTCTTCAAAAATGAACAATCTCATTCTAGCCAATGCACCGTGCGACTGCTGAAAACACCTGCATGTGGGAGCTCTATACTAGAAACTCAAAATGAGCCAGCATAGAGACATCAACCCAAAAAGAACAGAAATAGTGTCTCATATACCCTAGACCCATCTAAACACCGGTCCAAAAAACATCTCTAATCCCTCAAAAGAGCATCTTTGACCCTCTCAATTCTTGCAATATATTCACACTCAATCCGCCTCTCATACAGAGCGATGTGAGTTGCCGGCAGTAAATATACAACAGTGGTGTAATACTAGATGATCTTCCCTTTGCCCTCATGCCATTTAGTTTAGGATTGACCGCTTTCCCAGTGATGTCCCTTAAGTCCGAATCATACATGACCGCAGGCAACATACCAAAGTAGCAGAACATCAACTCCTTACCTTATGACATAGTCAAAAGTCACAAAAGGGTACATAAATAAAAGTCATATCAATAATGACACGTAAGACTCACACGGTGAGGAAACAGGGATCTATTCTCTCACCTCATTACTCGGTTGCCAAGCACATATAGTATGAATATATGTTACGGTGGAGTAACTCTTCCAAAAGAGTGACGTCGTACTCTATACACCGTACAGATCTTAGTCTAGTCGCTTTCTAGCGCCTAACCCGAATTCTCTATTTGCTCGCCTTCCAGGCGCCAAATGAGATCTTGCTTCTGGCTAATCATAACAGGCACAACATGGAAAGTGGGTACTAACATCCATGTTTGGTCCTTAACACGACCTCATCTTGATTGTAACCAATGCGACATAAATAGTGGATAATTTAAGCCTCTCTTGGCTCCAAATAAAAATAAACCACTAGTCTCATCCTTGCTCGCTCCCAAGCGCCAAGGGCGATTGCTCGTGTGAGTGAGCCAATCTTGCCTGCTGACATCATCATCTGCTAACCATTATGACACAAACCATAATAGTGTCAACATCCCATCATCTCACAACAAATAAGTGATCGATTTTTAAAAAAAATATGACCACAACTTGCGCAATTCTAGATTCCAAACATAAGCATTATCAGCACCTTTTGCGATAAATATATACAACGGAATCCACAATGTGCGCCTCACATGAAGTGATTCAAGATCACTACCTCTTGCGTAATTACCTCTCTAAAGATATTTTGGTGACCAATTTGCGTTCATTCTGGATGCGCCCAACTAGCGCATTGAATCTTACAAGGGGCAAATTTATATACTACTAGTAAAGCATTCTATCCACAGTCTAATGAGCAAGGTCAATGTTTAAACAACTCAGTTGACCATTTACCAAAGATAACACTTTCATGCCGAATACATCCACATAGCGTACTTCAGGCTCCCACAACAAAAAAGATCAAGGAATATAGGTTATCTGTTTCTCCCAAAGACAATCCGAGGATTCACTCAATAGCTAAGGCTCTGGCTTTTACTGATAGGTAAGTCAATGGGTTTGAGAGTGTGCATTAAAGTATCACTTGCAGTTAAAAGATCAGTGCTTAGTAGCAGAAAAATCTATTAACACTAAGTGAAGAGATTAGCGCCAAGTGGCTGCAAAATCTATTAGCATTGCCAACTTGTCTAAGTCTGGACATTTACTGTTTCCACACTTGAGTGTGAGACATGAGGAGATGCTTCTTTGTATGATTCCTTAGCTAGGCTAACGTTTTTTGAATAACGTTTACCACTAAGCGCAAACGTTGCAGCATAGTAATGAAAAATGTCAGGCCGACAAGGTTGTTATGACTCTAAGAATTTGACGCATCACTTGTGAGAGCATTGTGTTGAATTAGACTCTTTAGCCTAATTCGCGCTTAAGTTACTTCAGGAGCTGCCATAGATTGATAGCTTATTCTCTCCTTCTTATGGATAGCAGAATTAATTGCAAGTAACTATGAAGCGAGAAATAGAGATGGTAAGAGGAGTATCGTCATTTTTCAACTAGATGCAGTAAACTGTATGGAGAATAAAATTGACTTAAAGGTGCAAGGGATTAGCACTTACTAGTTAAATTTGCGACTTAGGTGCACTTGATATCTCCATGACATCCTTTTATGATCTAGTGAATATGAATTAGTGGTGAGTCATTACTTAGTTGGGCCTAAACCTTTAAAACTTGTCTTCGAGAACTCACACATTAAGATCCATGGCGCGGACAACGCCGCTGACGCGCGCGTGATGGCACGTGGAGGCGTATCGGAAGCGCGTCTGGCGCGTAGAGGCTTGGC
Organism: Camellia japonica; assembly: GCA_030407325.1. NCBI lineage: Eukaryota > Viridiplantae > Streptophyta > Magnoliopsida > Ericales > Theaceae > Camellia > Camellia japonica. The sequence continues at coordinate 64,100,395 of JAPPVO010000036.1, forward strand.
TGCTGATGTTAAGGCACTATTTGTTTTGTTTTTAATTCTGAATCGCGTTAAATGGTCATAAATAATTCATTATAGATTTGTTTTTTGCGTGGCAGCGCGTGCCAGCCGCTCACGGCGTCAGGTGGCGCGTACGGCCCACGCACCGCCTTCCAGGGTGTTTTTTGGTCCAATTTTGATACTGCCGGATTCCATTTTCCAAAATAAATACATTTATGGCATTAAAAATGACATTTAATGAACATAAAAATGAGGCATTTTATGCTCTTAATCTAATGAGAGTGGACATCTTCCTCCTTTATTAATATTCATGCATATATGTATATATATATATATATATATATAAATATACACATATTTTAATGCATAAAAATAAGCACGAAAATACCCATATTGGCTCTGATACCAATGTAAATCAAAGTATTATAACGCAGTGGGAAAAATTTCAGAATCATACCTTTTCGTAGAGCCTGAAGCGAAGAATCTCGTGGGTAAATCACGTGCTTCCAGGATGTGAACAACCAACCCAGCAGTGGAGTAATACTACAAAATGAGTATCACCCACACAAGTCACAGTGCAGAAGCTGGATCGTTCTCATATGGGAGAGAGTTAGAGAGAGAGTCTGGGAAAAAAGGTTATGGGTAAAAACCACATAACATATCTAATATCGATGTATTATTCCCATCATATCAGATGTATATAATCAAATATATAACAACCAATATCTATCTATCCATCTATCCATATCTATTGATATGATAGATATAGATATCCTGAATGGTTATCTAAATAAGTTTTGAATTCAAATTCAAACTTACATGGATAAGGTTCAAAAGGTTCAAGTTCAAAATGTTCAAAGGGTCATGCCACATGGGCGCCCAATTTCTAACATGCGCCGCCAGGGCCCCCAAGGGGTACCCAAGTTTGTGGAAGGATGAGATTATGGGTGAAGTGGGCTAGACCCATTGGACCCAAAATTAAAACCACACGCGCGCCGCCATCCATTCGGGCTTGGGCGCGGGTGCATGGTGTGAGGTTGGGTTGGGCTAGTCCGGCCCAATACTTATCTTTTTAAATGTTAGAAATTGTTACATGGATAAGGTTCAAAAGGTTCAAAGGGTCATGCCACATGGGCGCCCAAAAACACTATGAAATCTATCACGACCTCATGTGTGGTCTTCATGGCTTGTAGTATAGAACAAGATTGATATAAATAACGTTACAATATATTTTAAAAATAATTATATATATAAGTATACACAAATAATTTAATTAATAAAATCACATATACACATATATGTATAAATAATTTGACTAATATTATCACATATATTTATTTAAGTTAAGGAAGTGTCTATAATCTTTTTGTAAAATTTTAACAGTGTTTGTGTAATTTTGCTAAATGATGGGGATGTTTACGATTTAAATTTGTTTGGGATGTAGGATTGCACACTATGGATAATTGTTGATTTTGAACAATACAATAATGAAAAGATCAATTTACTACTTAGCTTTTCATATTTTGTTTATATCGTTCGTATAGTCGTTAGGAAGATGATTTTGTTCGTCACATGTTCGGATGACTAGAATTGAACTTTTACACAATATTTGATTATTTTAATTTGAATAAAACAATTTTATTCAAATTATTAAAGTCCACCAATTATAAATGTTCACACAAAAAAAAATTAAATATTTTAATTCCTTAATAATTTTATTTCTCAAATTTAATTCAATTCAATAATTTAATTTATTTTTGATATATATATATATATATATATATATTACAAAAAGTAGATGTATTCAACAGTTACAAAAAAAAAAAATAAATATATATAAAATTTAATATATGTTCAATAGAATAAAAATAAACATACAAAAAATGTTCAACATAATAAGTCTGAACGAGTTAAAATTGTTCAGTATATAAAGTATGAACATATTTATTTTGTTCAATATAAATATTTTGAAAATATTTAATTTGTTCAATTTTATTTTTTTGTACGATGATATTATGTTTAGACAATCAAAATTGAGCTAAACTTGAAATAGAAATTGGTATGGAAGTTCAATTGGTAACCAAATCAAAAAAAAAAGAAAAAAAAGAAAAAAGAAAACATATCAATGCGTGAATCAATCGTGAGAATGGCAAATTTTCAATGTTGACAATGCATCAGCGGAACAACAGCGAGACAATGGAAAAGATGGAGATCAAAAATGGTGACAATGCATCAACAAGCCAATGGCGAAACGATGACAACGATGGAGATCTGAAAGGACAAGAATGCATCGGTCGAACGAAACCCTCCGTCGGCGATGAAGATCTTCAACGTCGACAATGGAAATCTGTAGTGTAATAAAGATGGAGGTCTTTGGCATTCTGAAGATGGAGATATTTGGGTGTGGTTTGTGGTGTGGATTCAAACAAACAAGTGATGTGTTACCTTAGGGTTAGTAATAAAAAATTAAGACGTGAACTAAGATATTTTCAAATCTTAAAAATTATTATGTGTGTACTAAGTAATCGTATGTATTGAGAGGATTAGTGATGTGCAAATAGAATTATCCATCGATCAATCATTTTTTCTCTCACAATTATCTATTCAACTACAAAAAATCACAAATTATCCCAAACAATTTTTTTTCCATCTCATAAAATAGCTAAAAATTCAAAAAAAATCAACTAAAATGTCAAGAGGTATTTGTGATATAACTTATGGTATTAAAAAATGTTAGGGATTTTTTTTTTGGGAATTTTCATCAAATGTTAAGAGGTGTTTTCCTTTTTATTTTGGTTTAGTAGATTGATTTCAAAATAATAAAGATTACATTTTTTTTTTTTTTTTGAGAATGTTATATTATTTACAACACAAATATATAATGTAACCAAAGAGGAAGGAGTAGTGAGACTCGAATTCTTATTACTTGAGTTACCCATTTATCTTTAAAGAAGAATTACATTATTTCAACAGGAAACCAACAAATATCATATTGTATAGCGATCTTGGTTTTGACCCGACTCTTGTGGTATCTCGGACTCGGTTTAATGCTTTCATATTATTGTTTACCTCTTGCTTCCCTTATATCTCTTTGAAATTTGCTTTTGGGTTGTTGTGGTTGCGTTTGGGCAGGTTGGTAGCTTGTTTTTCAAACCTTGTGTTGCCCAGAATTTTGGTCCTCCGCTCAAGCGGCACTTCTTGAACTCGAGCGGGCTTTGTAAACTCTCAGTACTTTTGCAAGTCTACAAAACTACTGGGAGAGTGATTTATATGCTCGAGCGGCGTTTCCTACGCTCGAGCGGGTAGGCGCTCGAGTGGCATTTTCTACGCTCGAGCAGGTGGGCACTTGAGCGGCCTTTTTTGCGGTCAAGCGTTGGCCTGTTGTCTGCAAAACTACTAGATACATGTTTTCTACACTCGAGCATCACTTTTTGAGCTTAAACGGAGCAACTTTTTGTGTCTGATGCTCGAGCAGCACTTCTTGCACTCAAGCGGACTGTGCGTATATCAGATCACGAAAATGACTTTTTACATCACTTTTTCAGATCTTTTCTCCCTAAAACCTAAAGCTGAGACTCTCTCTCTCTCTCTAAAACACTCTATCTTTTTCACCTAGTTTTAGTGATTTCTTCACCCTAATCCCTTTGATAAAAAGGTAGACCATCTCAAGATCTCCATTTTGATCCGAATGGAGTTGGATTTGGGCATATTTGAAGTTTCACTCTTGTTTGGCTCGTTTTCTCTATTTGATGTAGGGAATTTTTTTTCACTTTCATATGGTTTTTAGCTTGGTTATTTGTCGTTGTGTAACAATGGTAGGTTTGAGAGTATTTGAACAAACCTAAGGTTTGGGTGTAAAATAAAAAGAGGGGTTTTTGGTGAATGTGAAATAAGTGGGTATGGAGTTTGAATATGAGCTTATATTGTGTTAAAATAGTTAATTTTGACACTTGTGTTGATATATGGGAAAATGAAGTTTTGCCCTAAGTGGGTCCAATTGTTATTTTGTATAAACAACTAAAATTGATAATGGTAATGTACAGTTGGATGATTGTTGATGTAAATGGTGGAGTTGGACACGTGTTGTCTCTCACCTATGGAAATTTGAATAATTTACCTATTGAGAAGATTGTATATCTCTTTAGAAATACATGTATTGGGCTATCAGTGGAGGATAGCTATGATTATTGTAGAAAATGCATGAGGATTAGGTAAATCGAAACTAATCTAATGTTGGTTGTCATTGAATATGACTATGTTTTTAAATACATTGTATATGTATAATGTTTGGGAAGAGAAAGGGGTGTACTCCGTTGTTTGGGAGGAGAAAAAGGATGTACTCCATTCTTTGAGAGGAGATAGTGGATGGACTCCTTTGAAATTAAGTTGGCCAGAGTGTTCAGGGTGAAAGTCCCGAAATCGTATGTATACATGGGTGCCGATCCCGCGGATGAAATTTCCGTAAAATGACAGATTTGAAGTGTTTGTGTGGTAGTGTATTGTATTGGAAAAATCACTGAGTTGTAGTCTCAGTTGAGTTGTTGCAAGATAATAAAATTGACTCATGAATTGAGAAGAATGAATGGATTTGAGAATGAATTGAAATATGAACTTTGGTGTTTTACGTTAATGGTTTATAAATGTAGATATTTGTGTCACCAGCATTGTATATACACATTGTACTTATATCTTTGTTAATTTCATATTATGTTAGATTGTTTCCTACTAGGCTTTGACTCAACCCTATTTGGGAAAACTATTTTCAGTGTTGTGACATATCTCCGCCAGGCAATAGCTTGGAGGACTTTTGGGAGTAAGAGCTTCTTTATTTGTTATATTCTTTTGTATAGTCCGGCATAATTGTAATTGAGTTAGGCCACTTTTGTGTAACCAAGCAATGACTTGGAAATATGTAAGCCTATGGGGCATATGACTATAATTTTACTTTTAATTCTCTTAACATTGCAACACAGCTGTAATTTCAGGATAAACATTTATGAATGTATATCGCATGTGGTTAACTTTTGTAAACGAACTCTGATGAATGAAGAGTAATTTATTTCTATTATTCCTCTACTTAAGGATTGGATTTATTGTGGTTTTTTTTTTTTTTTTTTTGGGGGGGGGGGGGAGGGGGTGGGGGGTGGCGTTACATATTGGGTATGAAATCTTATTTTACCTTTTTTTTTTTATTTACTTGAAGAATCTATTGTGTATTCGAATATTTTAATAGAAAAGTTACTATACAAGTCACTGTGCTACCCTCCTTTTTGTACCAGGTTCTTGTGGTTGCGGCATGTGTTCATGGTCCTCATATTGTCTGTATGAGTCCCCTGAACCTATTTAAAGTACCACAACCTGGTTGGGGGAAGCATGGTGTTAGGCTTAGTGATTGCTGGAATAAATGGAAGCGGTCTACGCATCAGATTTTGGAAGTATGATAAATTCGGTGTATGGCTGCTGGAAGCATTTTTTGGGTTGAAGAGGATGTATTCTCTTGACATGTATATATCTGTTTAGAACTTGAGTAACTTCTCAAGCTTTTGGGGACTTCTTTAGTGGATTATGTAGGGTTATTTGTTCTCTTTTCTTTAGGCTACCATCTGCTTATATGTATGTTCATGGTCCTCATGTTCTCCATAGGGCCCATGAACATATCATTCTAGTGCCCTATTTCTGTCCCATACGTTTTGCTCTGTTTATCAGGTGGGCCCCTTTCCTTTTTTTTTTTTTGGGATAGGTGTGCCATGGTGTTGCCCGTTTGTCTTTTGTTTTCTTTTTCGTTGTTGTATAGCATTTGGTAGAGCCTGGGGTATGCCCCTTGTATTTGTATTCCTTTGTCTTTAATTTATGACTTACTTACCCAAAAAAAAAAAAAGTCACTATGCTACTTTTGATTTTATGGCAAAAGTTTTAAAAAATTTGTATTACTATTTATTGATGCGACATTTGGCCAATTGTTTTAAACTCCTCGTGGGCGTGTTCTAATCTGAGCTGCAATTTTTGAAAATGGAAAAGGCCATGTGCGCGTGAGAAAAGAGCATCTGGTGTGAAATCCTCTTCATGTGATCTGAAGAGGAGCATCTACCTCTTCAATAGATATATTTTTTGGGTATAAATTAAAATGTTTTGGTTGGAGAAAAATAAGAAGTGAAGAAGAAAATTTTTTTGTGATATTGGATTGTTCTCAAATATTGTATTACGCTTCACTAAGTTGTATTTTCTGTGAGAAAATTTGTTGAGGGTTTGATCAAATTGTAAAAGTGTTTTCTATCCCTTACTCTTATTATTCTCGTAAAGAAGAGTTTTTATGAGTGATTTTTTGGAATAAAATCACTTGAATTAGGTGAGACTAAGTACCGGATTCAAAACTAGTTAGAGTGATTGGGTTCGATTACTTGTTGTAAAGGTTCACTAGCACCTGCAAAGCTAGTCGTGTAATTACAATTTGAAGAATAGTGGAGAAATTCTCGATGAGGATACTTGGAGAGTGGATGTAAGACTAGCATGCTGAACCGCTATAAATTGTTGACTTTGTTTTCTCTTCCTTTTACTCATTTTATTTCATTATTCTATTTGATATTGTTGAGCATAATTAATTATTTATTATTTGGGTTAAATTTTAATTTGATAATTTATTTAGAGATTATTATTCTTCTGTTATTTTATTTGTTAAAATTCATATATTTTGATTGTTATTTTTAATATTGTGAAATTATTTTTAATAACCCAATTCACCCCCTCTTGGGTTGCGTGCCTGGGGTAACAAATACGATCGGTTTGGCAATTTGAACTTTACAAAATTTGGGCATTGTTTTGAATTATAATTCATAATTTTTACAATATCCAATAACTAGGGAATTGGTGTGGCTGCTGTGCGGAGGTGCACAGCAGCCACTGCTGTGTAGTTAATTGGGCCATTTTCGGAGCCTATTTTGATAATCTGAACCGTTCACATTTTAGAATACATCAAGTAGAACATACTTGTAAAAACTCAAGTTAATCGGATATCGTTTATCCATTCATCTACTCACATTTGTATTCATTTTAATACTTTAAATTACAATTATTATTTATTTTTGTAGATACAAATGTGAGTGGATGAATGGGTAAACGATATCCGATTAACTTGATTTTTTACAGGTATGTTCTACACGATGTATTCTAAAATGTGAACGGTTCGGATTATCAAAATGGGCCCCGAAAAGAGCCGAAATGGCTGCACAGCAGTGGCTGCTATGCACCCCCGCACAACAGCCACCCCAATTCCAATAACTAGTAATCTGAAAGATATGTATTATTTGTATATAATAGGTCATCACATTACGCATTCATATTTTTAAGGCATTGTTTTTCATTTTCACAAAAATATATATTTTATTATTTCTATTCTATGTTGTTACTTGCTAGCACTTTTTTTTTTTTTTGAATTTCATGTATAGGCGGATTGAGTTCATACGGGTGCGGGATGGTTGATCCGCTATTCGAACCGTATCCATGAATTTTGAAATATTTCATTCGCATCTGTCCGTCAAAAGACACACATTCGTCCACAATCTGGTTGAATTGGTTCAATTGGGTTGAGCGAGTTGGACAGATCCATGATCATTCCTAATTAACGAAGTTGGACTTTGCTTTACTCCATACTATAAGGGAGTTATGTGTATTTTTTTTCTTCATCACAGAGAAGTAATGTGTTTTTAAGTTAAATGATAAGCAAGTAAAATATAATTAATCTTATTTTATAATATTTACAAAAATATTTTATAATCAAGATAGAAATGAAGGCAACCCTCTCTCTCAGGTGATTATTTAGTAGTCTGAGAGTACGGTCACGTGGTGCTCTATGGTAATATGATTGATGGAGAATGTAGAGTATTAATTATTTGTATTTAGTGATTGAGAAATATGAGGGGACATAATAAATGGTGATTGGTGAAGGAGTATAATCACGTGATATTCTAGGACTATTGTATAATTTTCTTCCTCTTGTGAAAAATTATCACATAGGTCCGCCCCATATTCTACGTGGCATGCCCTTGTAATTCTATTGGTTACATAACCACTATTTTCTATTTTTTCCCCATATATTACATAAAACAACCAATAAAATTAAAAGGGCATACAACCTAATTGGAATTCCTAGTAGCCAAGCTAATTCATCTCCTCTCAGACACTTACACCTGTCTTTATAATAAAAATAAAATAAAAAATATTTTTATTCTTTTCATGAAAGGTTCAAGTTTGTCTCTAATTCACAAAGTGGATTGAACAGTGGTGTTGGACCTCGTGAGCCTTGTAAATAAATTGTCAAGGTTTGAGCCTTATAAATAAATTTTAAAATTTGAATTTTATCAATTTAAATTTTAAATTTTTTGATTAATCTAAACTATTTGTCTATTTTTATTAAGTAAAATCAATAAAAAACAATAAGTTTTTTAGTCTTTAAATTTAATGAAAATAGTACTTTATACATTTTATGTATACCGACATTGAGTTTACTGACTAAAATTAACTTTTTTTTCTTTGGTATTATTTAACAAAAATAGATGAATAGTTAAAATTGAAAACAAACCAACATATTAAAATTTAAGTAGACAAAATTAAAAACTCAGGGATAAATTACAAATACACTCCTAGAGATTTGTTTAAAATATGAATTATCCCATTTGATTTGAAAAATTACAAATATTCTCTTATTAGAATTTTTTTATTTAACAAAATTAATTAAAAAAATAAAATTTCTAATTGCTCTCCTTGCTATAAAATAATAAAATTACCTAAATTATTAATTGAAATAAATTTACGACGTCATTAAAAAATTATTAATTGATTTTTCTTTATTAATAAAAGTGATTATTTGTTATGAAATTTAAAACTTCAAAAAATAGCTGTAATTTTTAAAATTACAAAAAATAATTTATATTTTAAATAAATCTCAAAAAATATATTTATAATTTATCCAAACCCAACTCATTTCTTCACACTATATCTATACACTTATATAGAAGAGGGAGTTGCGTTAATTAGCATGGCTCTCGTTTTTGTTCTCTTTTTGCTCTTGTCTTTTGTTTTGTATTTGTCTTTTATTTATTTATTTATTTATTTTGCTTGGACAATTTCATAATTTTTATATTTTGTTATAATTTTTTTTTATCTCTTCTCATAACACTTATAAATCAATTATGTAATAAAAAAAATTCACTAATTATGCTTGATTGTAATTTTAGATTATAATTTATTGCATTTTTTCAACTAATTTGAAAAAAAGAAAAATGAGAAATATTTTTAAGTAGTAAAATATAATTTTTGAAACTTGTTTAAGACTCTTAATACATATAGACAAAATAACTCTATTTCTTTTGTCTTAATTATAATTTTTGAGTGGATGTTAAATATTTGCACATAACGTGTAACCAAACAAGTTTAACCTTTTTTTTTATTATTTTTTTATTTTATATAAACAGAATATAAAAAATTATACCAAACAGAATTGTAACTTATTTTAATTTTTTCAAACTAATAATCTAAAACGTTATAGTGATAAAACTTGGTTACATGTGATACCAAATTGAGTCATTATCTATCAATATTTTATTTATAGTAAATATGGTAGAGACCCATTAAATCACTAAAATTGTGATACATGGAATGATAATAAAATATTATACATAAATTTGTCATATTCACATTTATTGTTATTCAATGATGACAAATACTAATATCCAAATATTTATTTTTTTTGAGCTGATTTTACAAATATTTTTGGTAAAGTTTTAAATTTTTTACTTTTTATGATAATGTTATTATCGCTAGAAAAAACCTATCTATTTGAGAAAAAATTGAGCCATGCTACCGTAGCACAACCCAACTCCCTCTTATATATAAGTGCATAGATATATATTTGGTAAAGTTTAAGTGAGTGTTGGATGGGATAATATGAAATATTACTTAAGTATTTAGGGATTTTTTTAATTATTTATTATTTTTATTTTTGTCAAAGAATGTTTGTATGTTAGTAAAGTTAGGCTATAATTTAAAGGAGCCGCCACTGATCCATCAACTCAAATCTCAAACCTTCCACTCATCGCACTCTAAGGCGCGGCTACATATTGTTGGAAATTTGGTTTTATAGGCTTATTTTTGGCTAACTTTGAGCCCAATTTTGAGTGGGCCTCAAACGTCTTTTGGGGTGGGTCCGAAGAGGTGATGTGTTCTTTGCCGCATGGCAAGTCACACAGTGAAAACGGTTTGTCAAAACCATGTATGAGTGAATGAGAAGTTGAAATCATTTTCGGGTTCGTGGAATGGACATTGAAATCGTTTTCGGTTTGTCATACCTATTCGGTTCTAGACAACACCTGTTCAAACAGATTTGGATACCTATAAATACCAGCCCTATTCCAGTAGTTTGCAGATCTAAAAATAGACTGAGAAATTTTCATTTTGCTGTCTTGTTTTGTTCCTTTGCATAAATTCTCTTCATATTAGTTTTTAGGAAAATTAAAGAGAGTATAGAACACAAGGTTTTTGTTCGCCGTGCAAATTGTTTGGAGTGCTACTACAATTTGTGAATATCATTGTATCCTAGGAGATAGACGCCATTTTTCCATAAGCACCATAGTGGGGCAAATCTGTTTTAAGAACAGAGTGTCACACACTCGACTTGATCTTTTAAATATTCATTCGGTTCGATAAAATAAATCTTGTAAGTTATTTATATTATTTGTTTGATTTGGTTTCAATTTATTTATTGTACACATAAGATTGTTCCAACACATACATGTCACTCGGCCACAAGGGCCTTTGCGTTTAGAGATTAAAAATGTCAAATATTGTTAGGCAATCACCTAAAAAATAATTTTTGTTAAAGATTGTCACGACCCAAACCCGGTACCTGAAGGTTCGGTGTCACGATAAGACAAAAACTAAAGTCAACAAATTAATAGTGCAGCGGAGTAAAATAAAAGAGTATCCAAAATTTTATTTAATTATAACAAAAACATATGCATTGGAGCTTCTTTTTAATTACATTGCCATAGCTGGACTATAACTATAAAGTGCCTTGTGCCTACTCCATGCGATGGTCCTAATACGTTACGTGAAAGTGGTTAATAGCTTTAAGCACGTGGCAGATTGTGAAATATTATACTGGGAGCATAAGGTAGCCACCATGGATAAATATTTGGCTAAACAAAAAAAGGTTTAGTTCGAATATATAATACATAAATCATATAAACAAAACAACCATAACTATGGTAGAGTACAGAACAGAACAGAGGTCAATGGATATTTAAGTCCCCCAGACATGGGATTTTCAGAGGACCAGATATTTAAGTCCTCAAGCATGGGACCTTCAGAGAGTCACAAAAGTGATAACAGAATAGAACAGAGGGTCACACAAAATAACAAATCAGATAACCAATAGATATTAAAATCTCCAATGCTTGGGACGCCGTGATGATGCTTACAAAATAATTATTCAAAAATATATTTAATAAACAGTTTTATTCATAGATTTCTCTTTAGAGCAAATAGGATTCATTTAACAAATAATATATTTTAAAAATTAATATAATTTGTAAAATGTAATTTCCATAAAACAATTTATAATATCTCAAAATATAATAAAACTCATCTTAAAATAATAATAAAAAAGTTACTAAAAAAGCTAAAAAGTCTATACTATTCAAGGGTAGTTTGTGGAGGAAGCCATTAAGGCAAAATTATTATTTTGCGCTTTGAATTCAACTACCCAAAAAGTTAAAAAGTCAAAAGGATAAAATTGTAATTTTAATTTTACTACAATATTTTATTACACATCTTTTAATAAGTTAGTCAAAAAACTATCCTAAACATACAATTTTTTCTCTACTTTTTTAAATAAAAAACCAAAAAATATACTTATATAACACATCCCAAACAACTACTTAATTTCCGCTCCTGGCTCCCTCCTCATAAATCCCTCGTTTGTCATATTTCCTTTCTCTTCTATTTCAATTCACCGCGCTACCACATGGCTTACCATGTCCCTAACACGTTTCCGCCTTCTTTTGTTTGCTTCTTCTTTCTGAGATATTATTTAATAATCCTACAATATCATGGGATAATATTTTAAGTCAATAACTAATTACTTAATCTCATATTATTCTCTCATCTCTAAGATAATTTGTGGACTCCTATTTTTTTCTATCAATTAAAATCTTATGGAACATCACGTGCCCATACTCTGAAAATACTAAATAATCACCCATGCTTTCTTTGTTTTCCTTTCTTTTCTTTTCCTTTCCACTTATTATTTATTTTTATTTTTATTTTTATTTTTCTTTTCCTCTTTCATTCTCGGATGAATTACATTAACGATCTTTATAATTTAGACCTTATGTCATTTTAATTCTTAACTTTTTAATTATAATACATTTAATCCTAAATTTTGATTTTTGTTTCAAATAATGATAATTGAAGATATCATTGCGTAATTTCAAAGGTAAAATTATCAATTTGATAAAATATAAACCAATTTGACAAAAATAAATGTCAAAAAAATATTTTTAAATTTTTAAAAATTATTTCTATCCACTAAATATAAAATTATATAAAATTGATGAGTTTTTTACATATTTATTTATTTATTTTACCAAATTAATTTTCATTACTTTTTGGATGATGATCATGTAATGAGTGGTTATTTTTCATTAAATTAGTTTCTATTTTTCCAAAGTCAAATATAACGACAACTTTGATATTATTATGAAACCAATTCATTAAATCAAAAATTAAATATGAACTACACATTAAAATCCTAATAACCACTAATTACATGATCATCATCCAAACACATAATAAAAATTAATTTGGTAAAAATAAATAAATAAATATTTAAAAAATTTATCAATTTTATATAATTTTATCTTTGGTGGATAAAAATTATTTTTAAAATTCAAAATTTTTTTTTGATATTTATTTTTGTTAAATTAGTTTATATTTTATCAAAATGACGATTTTGCCCTTGAAATTGAGCAATAGTATCTTCAATTGTCCTTATTTGAAACAAGATTCAAAATTTAGGATCTAATGTATCACAATTAAAAAGTCAATGACTAAAATAACATGAGTTCCAAACTATAGAGGCTGTAATTCGCCCTTCCTTCTCTCTTCTTTCTATCTTTGTTTCTCTATTATTATAATAATATAATACTATGTGTATATATATATAAATTGATTGATTGCTTGGGGTAAGAGGAAGCATGGTTTGGATTGGTTTGAATTTGGGTGAAATCAGGACCAATTCGTTATCTACAATTTTTGAAAAATTAGAACTAATACAATCCGTTTAAATCGTGGAACCAATCCGAACCAATCCATTTAAACATGGATTCATATAATTAAATAACAAAAAGAAAATATATAATATTTTAATTTCATAAAAACATAAGCACAGCATCATGTTAGTTCCACAATAGCAACATGTCTTTCCACAATAGTGACATGCTGTTCTAAAATTTAAACAATCATAAAAGAACGGGCTCCATCTTAAGTATTTAGACCATTACAAATTAAAACTAAAAACCAACAAACAAAAGTAATAATAAAAAGATACTATGCGGGTTTAGGTTTGGGTTTAGGTTTTATATGGAATAAGAGAAGAAATTATGCGGGATGGTGTATAATATAAATATAGGCTATTTGTATACGATCCGGATTGGTTCCAATCCGGAACCGTGGGATTCAATTTGGAACCGATCTGTGGAGTCTGAATTTTTAATTTCTCAATTCAGAATCGAACCACGGATTCAAAAAATCAATCCAAATCTACCGGACTGAATTGAATCAGATCAGATTACAGATTTTACGAATTCCTTACTCAGCCCTAACTTGGGAGAACGCAAACTGGCCAAACAATATTATATTATCATTAATGTGTTTTGATAAAACACAATAACTCTTAATTTAAATCTAATTATATTTTATTGTACGCAATTATAAAATTAAATATTTTGGGGTGTTACAAAGATATTTTTATGCCACTTCAAATTATTTTCCTTTTTTATCCAATTGATAGTAAAAAATAATTAAATATTTTTATTGCATTCTAATCAAACATAATACAATAATCTCCAATTCTTATTTAAGAGAAATGATATACAAATAGAATTGGAAAAATTACCCCAAAAAAAAAAAAAATTTCTAAACTTTTGTTTTGTTTTCAATCTAAACCATTTACATATTTTTGTTAAATAAAGCAGACAAAAAAAAAAATTATATTTAGTAATTAAATTCAATATAGGTGTATAAAAAATATCTAAAATATAATTTCCGTTAAATAATATATAGAATAATATAACTTATTTTAATTGTTTCATTTTCAATCAAAATAAAATTTATCGTTATCTTCATAATTTCAAAAATGTCATTGACACTTCATTATAAATATATTTCTTTTCTGGTATAAATTTTTTGCTTGCAAACAATTTTTCTTTTATATAATTTTTTTTAAAAATTATATTGAGTAATGTTTGGTTTATTGGAATAAAAGTGAAATGTAATATAATAATTATTAGGGAAAATTATAAAAAAAAAAAAAAATCCAAGGGTTTGAAACCCTATAATAAAATAATAATTTTTAATTTTATTAATTTAAACCTTAACCTTTTTATTTATTTTTAATCTAAACCATCTATATATATTTTTCATTAGTATTTTAATCACTAAAATCAATAAAAAAGTATTTTAAATATTTTTTTACATCTACATTGAGTTTGATGACTAAATATTATTTTTTTGTGTCCATTTTACTAAATAAAAATAGATAGATGGTTTATATTAAAAATAGATAAAAAATATAGTTTAAATTGATAAAATAAAAAATTCAGAATTTATATTTTGTGGAACAATAATATCTATTTTGTAATAAACTAAATACTATCTTCAGTAAAACTAAAAATATTATAGTTGTGAAATTGAAATTTGCTACAAAAATTATTATATTTGTAAAACGTAAATTTATTACAATAGGGTCCTGTGCCTTTCGCGGGCATTTTTTTCTAACATATATATGTGTCGGAAATGGTTGGAAAATTATGGATAAAATCAGAATTTTTTTTTAACTTTGATCTGATTTTTAGGTGAGACCCGATCATCGATTTTCGCGGGTCAAAGTGATAATGCGTTCTATGCTGCATTGTGATTCATATGGTATATTTAGTTACTCAAAACCATTATCGACTGAGTGGGAAATTGAAGCCAAAGTGTGCTCCATAGAAATGGAGTTTTGGTGGAAATTTCTTAAGGTTTGGAAATTGGCTTGTCCCAAATTGGTTTGATGGGAAGTTTTGAATGGGTTTATATAGCTTGGACTTATAACTTGGGGAGGCCCCAAGGGGCACCCTAAGTTTGTAGAAGGGATAAGTTATGGCAAAATGAGCTAGACCCATTGGACCCAAAAATTACCACACGCGCATCGCCGATCAATCAGGCAGGGTGTATGGTTGGGTTGGACTTGTCTGGCCCAATACTAATCTTTTTGGGTAAAAACATTTGAATTTAATTTTATTTTTGGCAAATAAAATCTGTTTGAATTCAAATTATTTTGCACCTCTTCAAATTTTGTACAGATTAAAATTCAAATTTGTCCAGGTTTTCTGTACAGAATTTATCTGTCCGAAACAAGTTTAATTCTGAGCAACAGATTCGGTTACTGTGCAAATTTAAAACCGAACAGTTTTGAACCTGTCCAAACAGTGCCTATCTGTTTAATTTAAATTGAACAGGTTTGCACCTGTTTAATTCAAAACTAATAGCCACAATTTTGCCTATAGACTAGCCCCTCATTTGGATTCATTTACTAATTTTTGTCCATAAAATTCTACATTCATACTCTTCATTTTGCTGCATTATTTTCTTGTGAGAGAGAGTATAAAACACTTAGTGTGTTCGTTGTACAAATATATTGTAGTGCTGCATATATTTGTTGTTGATCATTTCATCCTGGGAGATAGACGTCCATATTCTGAAAGCACCGAGGAGAGGACGAATCTGTCTTAAGGACACAGTATCAAACACTGGACTTGATCAGATTATTATTCAAGATATTAATCAAGTAAGTTATTTATTTATTTTTTGTTTTATTATTATTTATTTAAATCATATTTTAATTTTGTTTTGATAACAAAATAAAATCTGTTTTTATTTATTTAATTTTTATTTCTAGTTTGATTTTTGTAATCAAACATTTTCTCTCCTTTCCTTTATTTCTTTTATATTCTGTTTGTTGTTAAATATACAAACGAAATTAATTAATTACAGTAAAGATTGTCCAACAATATGTTCATGGATGCATGTAATGGCACCATTCTTTGCTTAACTGATCTCTCTATCTCTCTCTCATCATGGAAACTACTATCAAACAACAACAGCAGAAGCCTCACATAGTCATTTTCCCCACACCAGCAATGGGTCATCTCATCTCACTCATTGAGTTCGCTAAGCGACTCGTCCTCACCCATAACTTCTCAGTCACCTTCATCATCCCCAACTTCAGGTTTTCCATCAAATCCCAAAAATCTTTCCTTGATTCCTCCATGCCCAAAACCATTCAAGTCCTCTATCTCCCTCCGCCTCCCCCTCTGGCTGACGTTCCTTCTGACGCCGATCTTTCTTTTTTTGTCGCAACCACCGTGCTGTCCCGGCTCTCCGTGACTCGCTCAAGCTCTTAACTGAGTCAACTCACCTCATCGCCCTGGTAGTCCATGTCGTTGGCACCAACGCATTTGAAGTTGCTCGAGAATTCAATCGTCTACAGTACATTTTCGTGCCTTTATGTGCAATGTCACTGTCATTGCTTTTGCATTTGCCCAAGTTAGACGAAGAAACTCAAGGTTACAGTGACTATAAAGATATACCGAACCCAATCAAAATACCCGGTTGCCTAACGATTCGGGGCACACAGATGGTAGATATGATGCAGAACAGAAACACTCACTTTTATAAATTATCGATTTACCATACCAAAAGGTACAATCTGGCTAATGGGATTATCGTTAATAGTTTCCTAGAGTTGGAACCAGGAGCCTTTAATGCTTTTGTGGGCGAGGTGGAAGCTAGGTCGTGTAAAAAACCGCCCGTTTATCCGATTAGACCTGTGTTACAAACCCGTCCGACAAGTGGGAATGATGCTGATGTGGAGTGCTTGAGGTGGCTCGAGGAGCAGCCACGCGGCTCGGTCTTATTTGCGTCCTTCGGGAGCAATGGGACTCTTTCACAGGAACAGCTAACTGAACTAGCCGTGGGTTTGGAGATGAGTGAACAGAGGTTTATTTGGGTTGTTAGGAGCCCAGCCAAGGATGGTGCAAGTGGTGTTCACTACAATGCACAAAGCATTAACAAGGATGATGACCCATTTGATTTCCTGCCAAAGGGGTTCATGGAGAGGACAAGAAGAGGGGGGTTGGGTCTATTGGTTTGGTCGTGGGCCCCACAAATCCAAATCTTGAGCCATGGCTCGATCAGTGGATTTCTGAGTCACTGTGGTTGGAACTCAATCCTAGAAAGCTTAGTCAATGGAGTGCCTTTAATAGCTTGGCCACTCTTTGGAGAGCAAGAAATGCATACGGAAATGCTAACCAAACAATTCAAAATCGAGTTCAGACCAAAGAAGAACGAGAAAGATGGCCTTGTTGGTCGTGAAGAAATCGCAAAACTTGTGAGGGATCTTATTTTAGGAGAAGGAGGGAAACCACTTCGACAAAAGGCGAGGGAGCTAAAAGAGTCGCCCGACACCGCCACAAGTAAACATGGATCATCTGCTAAGTCACTTGCTCAAGTCATCCAAATTTGGAAAAATCATGAAACGATAATACCCTAACATCCGCTTTGATACCATTTGTAACACTACACCTCCACAGCTCGCCTACTTGCTTGTTCTATTGGGTCTATCATCTTGACTTGACTCGAAATACAGACGTATACGTTATTTAGTAATAAAGCTCGTAGTGCCTTGTATACTCAAGATCACCTATATGTAATCTTTTGATATCCCCAGTGGTTTGTTGTTTAATGCATTGCTTATGTCTTTGTTTTTCTTTCTTTCTTTCGTTGTTAAACCGTGGAGTTACACTTCTTATATCAGTTCATGTGATTCAAATCAATCCTATATGGGAGAATTTGTTAGTATCAATAATACTACAAATTTAAATTTTTTTATTTTGAATGTTATTTAAAAATATCAATTCCTAATTCTAATTCATTCCACACTTAAACTCCACATTAGATTAATCCAATCTCCATTACACAAGCGCATTGTCAAGGGATAATTTTTCAGCGTCAATAAGATTTCTTGTTCAAGTATTACATTTATTTTAAGGATTTTCAAAGTAACCTTATTTTCATTTCACCACTTTTGTGACTGATTATTTGACCGTCGCAAAAAATAATATTTGCAATAGCTACCTTGATCATTTATTCTTCTATTTATTTTGCCTTTTTCTTCTACCTATGCCCTAACAGAGACTGATTTCTCCTAGACTCTCATTTCCCCCAAATCTGATTTTGCTCAATCACGTATGAGTAAGAGAATTTGATTTCCCTCTCTCGATTTTGCTCTATAGATCACCATGGTCATCTGAAGGAGAGACCTCCAATGGTATGAACTCTCTCTCTCTCTCTCTCTCTCTCCCTCTCGCCTTAGTGAGTCTTCGAATCATTCATTCGTATTTCAACTTCTTTGTTTCTCTACTTCAATCACTTGTTTCTAATCATCTGAACTCACTATAGTCATAACCATAGATCACCTTTCGATGAAGCTTTGGTTTGAATCAATCCTTTCTCATCTACTACAGGTACAAGCTAAACCATTCAATTCTTAATTGTGTATTTTCTGTGCTGCGAAAATGATGAGCTTGCTTTGAACTTGCTTGATTTCAGTTCTGAATTCGAATTATTATTATTATTATTGTCATGTTAGATTGGAGCTGTAACGCCCCGAAATAATTCGACATGAACTACCCACTTCCAAATAAGATAATAACCAAATCCCATTACATAAGATCAAATGTTTTACAAAATAATCTCACATGCGGTTATACATTCATTGATAAACTAGTACATGAATCTATAGCATGTAAAATCATCAAATCAAAACGAATAAGGCCCTCAAGGGCTTACAAATTCCAAGGCAATAGGCCGGCTACACAAAATGGCCTCTCGGACCCATACACATTAGCTCTTGGCTTTACAAAAATTTACACAAAAATATAAGAGTAAGCACTCTTCACAATCACGTCCACGCCATCAACTCGGCGGGATCACCACATCTTTACCTGCACCAAATCCCATAAGGGTGAGCATAAAGCTCAGTAGAGAAATTCTCACAAAGTATATACAGTTATGCTCTTCCCTCAACATAAAAATAAACGTAAATGTAGTTCCATGCCAAGGTTAATAAATGAGGAAAATGTTCATTTCAATGCACTATTTCAAATCACCATGTTCTCAGTATTATCATGTAATCCCATCAATTTCAGACTTCCAATATTAATTCAATAGGGGCGATAAATACGACACTGGTAATCCCTAGGCTGGTGTCTGCAAGTAGACTCTACGAGTATTACCAAACTGTCATTTTTACCGGTATTAACCGGAAGGCTCGACACCTATCCGCGCGGTTTTCTGGTCTTTCACCAAGGACACTCAGGCCAACTTATCAAGTACAACTACACCCCTTATCCGGACTTACCACGTATTTACCCCATATACATTACCATAGCTCTCGTTGCATAATTTTGTTCTTTCATAAAACAATTATCTTCAAACAAAATTTACAATGCAAAATTAATAATCACATAAATGAGTATGCAATGCGATGATTCCTAATATCTCATAACATGCCTCCATTCTCAAAGTCTCTACAATAATGCCAACAATCATATTTCCCATTACCTCTTTTCAATGCTCTTTCCAAGATAACCATTTGTTATCTACACTTAGCCATATTTCACCTTTCACCATACTTGATAAGGTAATCTCATCAAGACCATGAATGTTCTTCAAACATTAAATTCCACAATTCATAGCACACAACAACTATCATCTTTCACTTAAATAATTCCTTACATTCAACAATAGTTTAGAAATAAGTCCTCCACCCTTTTATATCCAGGAAATCATCCTCCCATTATATCACATTGTGAAAATCCACACTCTTTTACATATTTAAACACAAGAAAAGAAGAATTTCATAGTTTTACTCATGTTTTCAAAAACCCCCCAATTTCTAGGATTTCCATCAAAACCCTACAACCCTCCCATTTCATGGTGAAACTCAATCAAAACCATATTTTTTCTTAATTTGGCACAAAGAACATGCTCATGGATAAAAATAAGTTGAGATTTAAAACCTCTCTTTAAAACTCCCCTTTCTCTCTCTTCATTTAGTGCAAAATCAACATTAACACCACAACCTCATGAAAGCTTTAAAATCAACATTTAGGAAGCAAAACTTGTATATATATATGACTCAAGAATTCCCTACCTCAAGCTTGATGATGAAGAGAAAGTGGAACCTTAGCTTTGATGGAAGATTCTTCAACTTCTACCACCCAAGTGAAACTCTAGCTTTATCTTGAAGACTGGAGGAGGAGGATGAGGATGATGATCTAAACCCAATGGATAGCAAGATTCAAGAGTTTTTAGTGCTTTGGTTAGGGTTTTTAGAGAGAATGAGGAGAGAAAATGTTTTTAGAGAGAGGGAGAGGGATTTTAGAATGAGATACAAATAGCCCCAAAGTGTCAAAAAAATAGGGTTTTCGGACTGGTCCCGTTTCCGCATGTGCGGC
The DNA here is from genome assembly GCA_030407325.1 of Camellia japonica. Taxonomy (NCBI): domain Eukaryota; kingdom Viridiplantae; phylum Streptophyta; class Magnoliopsida; order Ericales; family Theaceae; genus Camellia; species Camellia japonica. The sequence goes on from JAPPVO010000036.1 coordinate 64,121,223, forward strand.
TGCCCTCTCCCGCAGGTACGACACTGATCCCCGCACTTCCCCCTCCACACCTGCAATTTAAAAAGAATGCATCACCCTCGGGCTCCCCTCTTCCCGCACATGTGGCTTGGCCTCCCGCACGTGCAGCCTTGGGCCCCCGCACGTACGACTCTTGCCCAGCAGTCCAGAAAAATCCTGTCTCGCTCCCGAGCATTCCGGACCTAACCTTGTACCTTCCGGAACCAATGGAATTCAACACCGACAAACAAAACAAGAACGAGAGCGTTAACTTGAAATAACTTCCGAATGTTTCAATCCCAACGGGAACAAAAGAGGACGAAGTGGAGAGGAAAGAAAAAGAAGGAAGAATAAAGACCCGGTCATCACAGGAGCATGTGTGTGGATTTTAGCTTATAGTCGTATTTTGGTGAATTTCAGATGTGTTTTGTACAAGACTATAGAATTTGATCTAAGCATTGGTTTTTCTGTGCTGCGAAAATGATGAATGTGTATTTTCTATATCCAAATTTCTATCATCTCTTATGTAATTTGCTTGACAATAGATTCAGACCTTATATTGTTCGATAAATAACAAAATTGAATAGATTATATAGTTGTTATGTAGTTGTTCAATCCAATCCTTTATTGTTTGTATAACTGTTATATTCAGTGAGTCAATCTTTTTTTCTATTCAATGAGATGCTCATGATGATGAATAGATTAGTGTTTTGATCTTTTCATTTGCATTGTTCTGTGGCACTTGGAGGCCATTGTTCATCTATGAATGTTTTACTTGGAAACTTGCAACAAGAATGGTTCATGACAACATTTGATTTTCTATATGGGGGCCACTGTTCATATCTTTAATTGTGCCACCAAAATTCTCAATACATATATTTCAATACTTTTTATATCACTGCACTCCGACCAATACTAATTCATCTCCTACTATTTAAAACATGATAATTTTTTTTTTTTATCATCTTTTAGTTTTCAAATCTTCAATTGTCATTTAGTGATGTACATTATGCTTAATTGGGCAGTACTATTGTTGTTGTAATATATATTTATGATTGCAGATTAGGAGAAGCAGAAAAGGCAATGTATCACTATAAACAAGCTGGTGCTAAATCAGACCCTGATGTCTTGACTAAAGCTAAAAATCTTCAAGTTCATCTGAGTAAGTGTACTAAGGCCAAGATGCAACGAGATTGGAACACACTGCTGAAGGAAACCAAGCTCGCCATATCAGCTGGTGTTGATTCTTCCCTACAGGTTATCTATACACTTCAATTTCAGCCTTTAAATGTTACGTTCTGTTTTCAAGGTTTGGTGCCACAGCTATGGTAAAAATGGTTTTGGAAAATATGATTTTTCCTCAACTTTATTCTATTTTTTAGGTGGGACCCATACACCAAAATTGGCGGGTCAAAGTGGTAACGTGTTCTATGCCGCGTTGTGATTCACGTAGTATATTTGGTTACTCAAAACCATTATCGGGTGAATAGGAAATTGAAGTCAAAGTGAGCTCTATGGAAATAGAGTTTTTGGTGGAAATTTCTTAAAGGTGTGGTTTAAGGCTTGTCCTACATTGATTTGGTGGGCATACTTTGAATGGGTTTATAAGGCTTGAGTTTGGAACTTGGGGTAGGCCCCAAGGGGCACCCATGTTTTGTAGAGGGGAGGTTATAGGTAAAATGGGCTAGACCCATTGGACCCAAAATAAACACACGCGCGCCGTTGCCGATCGGTCGAGTGACTAGGCTATGGCACGGGTGCGTGGTTGAGTTGGACTTGTCCGGCCAAAAACATTTGAATTTTATTTTCTAAAATTAAATTCTAATTTTTTGGAATTTGAATTTTGAAAATTAATTTCAAAATTGGCTCCGATTTTTTCCCCACCCGAACAGATTCAAATGCTTAAATTTCAAACCCAAACAGTTTGTATCTGTTGAAACAGTGTCTTACCTGTTTAAATTCAAACCATACCTGTTCAAACAGTTGCACCTATTTAATTCAAACCTAATATCACAAATTCCTTCTTATAAATAGACCAGTCCTTCATTTGGATTTTCACTCCAATTTTCCTCCCTAACTCTGCCTACTCTCTCTGCATTTTGCTACATTGTTTTCTTATGAGAAAGAGTGTAAACACAAAGTGTGTTCGTTGTGCGAATAATTTGTAGTGCAATTATTCGTAGTTGATCATTTTATACTGGGAGATAGATCCATAATTTGAAAACACCGTAGAGAGACGAATCTGTCTTAAGGACAGTGTTAAACACTGGACTTGATCAAAACTTTGTTCGAGAAATTAATAAAGTAAGTTGTTAATTTATTTTCTAATTTATTATTTATTTATATCAAATTTTGATTTTGTTTTTGTAACAAAATAAAAATCTGTTTTTATTTATTTATTTTTATTTACTGGTTTGATTTTTGTAATCAAACAATCTCTCTCATTTCCCTTATTTCTTTTGTATTTCGTTTGTTGTTAAGTACACAAATAGAAATTTTTTTTTTTCAAATACAATAAAGATTGTCCAACAAGCTATAGGCTTGAAATTGACATGAGTGTTTTGTTTTGTTGTTGGTAATTGAGAAGGATTTTTGCATTGCAAGCTAAGGCCTTGCTGAAGCTGCATAGGCTTCAAGAAGCAAATGAAGCATTGACAAAGGGACCAAGTTTTGACATGGATGATTGCATTCAGTTCTTTGGGCCTATTGGTCATGCAAGTCTATTAGTGTGTTGAAAACGCTAATTGTGTTTTTTTAAGTACAGCTCAAAAGGTAAAAACTTACAGATAAAGAAAAGAGTAAAAAAAAAGCATAAAGATTAGAGTTGGTAACTTTCTATGCATATAATTTTGTCTAGTGTAAACATGAAAACAATTGATATTTTCAAGTATAATTTAACAAAGCTTATACTATTAATTTAAACTTGTTTTTAACTTTGAATTGTTAAGCCAAGATATGGCTTTTTTAATATATATGGGCAATGGCATATATGTTGACAGATTTGATGATGCGGTGGCGGCGGCTCAAAGAGCAACACAGCTAGACTCAAGCAGCAAGGAAGTGAACATGGTGGTCAAGAGGACACGGGTGGTGGCAATGGCTCGATCCAACGGTAATGATTTGTTCAGGGGACAAAGATACTCAGGAGGCTTGTGTTGCATATGGAGAGGGACTTAACCATGACCCTACAACTCGGTGTTGTTGTACAACAGAGCCACTTGCAGGTCCAAACTTGGTCAATTTGAGAAAGCAATCAAGGACTGCACTACTACCCTTAATGTGCGCATCTTACAAGAAAGCCAAATTAAGAAGAGCCAATTAGGAATGACAACGGGCCGAGGCGAGGCCAGGGATCAAACTCCCTGTCCCTGATCCCCGATGGTAAAATTCCACCGTCCCCGGCCCGATCCCGACGGGAACCTATCACCGTCGCCACCCCCTAACGGGGATCGGGTTTCCCCGACCCCGAAAATTCCCCGACCCAAAAAAAAAAAAAAAAAAAAAAGCAAAACAACATCTGTTTTATCTCATCATCATCAACAACTATAGTCCACAAAATCTTCATCAATGATGGTCATCATCAATATCAACAACAACATGTATATCTATATCTATATCATCAACATAACACCATGTATATCTATATCTATATCTATACCAGTGAGAGAAGAATAGTGGCGGTAGATTTGGAGACGAGGCAACAAACGGAGGTGTGAGAAAGAGAGAGAGAGTGATGGTGGTGTCGGTGATGGTAGTGTGATCAGCGGCTGACGGTGGTGCGATCAGAAATGTTCATCGCGGATTCGCAACGACGATGGTGCTCAGAAATGCTCCCCGTCGCCGATCTCTGTCTAGACTTCTCCATCGCGGCTTTGATCTAGAAGGTGCTCAGATCAGAAATATCCATTACTCTCACAGAGAGTTGAGGGAGAAGAACGAGAGAGAGAGAGAGTGTGTGAGAAAGAGAGAGAGAGTTGAGATAGATATATTAGATATAATATAATAAACATAAAGCCAAGTCATCTTTAGAAGAAGACTTGGTCATATATATATTAGATATAATATAATAAAACAATAAAGTAATAAAGCCTAAATATATATATATATATATATATACATACGGGGGACTGTTTGGGAATTTCGGGACGGGGCCGGGGCTAGGAAATCTATCACCGTCCCGGCCCGAAAATCACTGGGGATTTAATTTTTAATGCCATCCCCGGCCCTATGGGGATTATTTTCGGGGAAAACCCGTTCTAATCGGGGTCGGGGAGTCGGGTCCCCGTCGGGCTGGGTTCAAATTGCCATCCCTGGAACAGATTGCTATGCCAAGGTAACTAACTAACTACTAGTAGCCTATCCTATATGTCTATTTGTTGCAACATTTTTTGAATTTTTTTGATATTTATGAGCAGAATTTAAAAGGAATTGAATGCTCTTCGGTTTTTATTTAGACTAGATGGGTCTAGTCTCGCCATATTGACTTACTGCAGAACTCATTTTGATAATCAAATCCACTCATTTATAAATTTCCATGTGTTAATTATTTATGAAGAAAGAAAATCAAATTAATCTTGATAATTTTAGTTACATGATTTTATCATATCTATATTAAAAAATGAATGACAAATATAATTTTAAAAATAATTGTCCATTTTTTTGAAATAATTATGATAAAATATGTAGATAATATTATCAGATCAATCTAATTTTTTTCACAAATAATTTATTTATAAAGAATTGAAGAAGATGAGATTCGATCATTGAAATGAGTTCATAATGCTAAGCTAGATTGTCCTATACTTTAACAAGGACTAGATAGACCATCATATTCAAATTTTAAAAATACATCTTCCCAACTTTATGATAATTTTTTCTTTTATTTTTTCTAACAAAAGAAATGGATGACTTTCACATGTATGTTAAATTAACCTCTACATTCTTATATTAAGTAGACAACAAAATCCTAAAGTGAGATATGTGTTTTTATGTAATTAAAAAATGGATGTCAATGGTGGTGTGGTAGGTGGGAAATGGAAGCATGAGATGATGGTGAGGGAGACACCAGTAGATGAGGACACAGTCCGGAGTTTGAAGGATTCCCAGTTACAGCTCAATAAACAGCACCGCCAAGTCCAAGTCCGACAAAGTGTCACAACTAGGGACATCAAGGTTAGTGGTGGTGCTATCGCTGCTCACGATGTGCCCCTCATATCTAGCAATGACCATTTCAGAGACTGCATTTCATCCCCTAGTATAAAAAAATGATCTTGTTGATTTAAATATTTGTTCCAATTGATTGATTTGGAGATACTATATGTTTTAGGGTATATATGTAATGTAACGTTGTTGAATCTGAATATTATATTGACAGATGTATATTTGATATTATTCTGTAGCAAGTCTGTTGACGGGCAAACATTGCAGTTTATGGACCAACTGCGCAAGAGATATATTATATCTCTTGAGGGGTAGTTTTATATTGAAGGGTGGGTGATATTGAGAGCTAAATTAAGAATTTTTTTATTCTTTATTTATTATTTTTTTGAGTACTTGAATCTATTAGTATTTGTATAAATACTTTTAAGGATGGTTGATGGATATATGTTTTGATGTATAGAAATTTAATTTGTATGCACAATATTGTCTTTTTTTTTTTTTTTTTTTTAAGAAAGATAATTTTGTTGAGGGAAGTGATAGAAATATACATTAGTACTAAAATTTTTGCAAATATCCTTTCCATTTACTGTATATAATATTTGAATAATATATATATATATATATATATGAGAATACAGATTGTTAAAATATAAACAGTGTGTTTGATTTGAGTTTTTCTAGATTAAGTTTTTTGAAAACTGAGTTTTTTTGGTTTTCCTATTCTTTTGTTTTAGTTAATATTTTTAAATTTTAAACATTTTTTTACTTTTTTTAGATGCACCTTAGTTTAGATTATCTAAAAAGTAAAAAAATTGTGAAAAAATATTAAAAAATTAATAAATACATAAAATACAAAAAATGTACTGAATTCTTGTATTTTTTTTTTTAATATTTTTGGTATTTATTGAATTTTTAAAAGATTTTTTTTACAATTTTTTTACTTTTTAGGTGTATTATGTTAGGTTGTCTAAAAAGTAAAAAAATTGCTTAAAATATTAAAAAAATTCAATAAAACAAAAAAATACGAAAATAAGAAAGTAAAATTTTCTGAAAAGTGTTTTCTGAAAAAATAAAACAAGCAAGCTAAGTTTTTTTTTTTTTTTTTTTTTTTTTTTTTTTGCGACGGTAACAAGATGGTCACTAATACATTGTAGACATTTTTTTAGTTTTTTTGCGACGGCAAAACATTAGTTGCCATAAAGTAGATTAGGCGGTCGCAAATAGTTTGTGACGGCAGTTTTGCGGTCGCAAAAAGTATTTGTCACCCTCACAATCGCGACTCCATTTGTCGTCGCATGGGTCATCGCAAAAATTTTTTGCAACTATTTTTTTATTATTTGTGACAGTTTTATAACAGTCGCAAAAAGTATTTTTTTTTTTTTTGATAGTGCTCTTCGCTAGTGAAATTTCTCTTGCTTCTAGATTGATTTTTGTCCCGTTATGGGCGAGTCTCAGCATGGCGGTAAAATTGTTCAATTGTAAAATCAACCTTATGATTTCTAAAGACTACTAAGCCCTTGTTTGACAAGTGTTCATTTTAGTTTAAAAGTTAAAAAATTTATTAAAAAAATTAAAAAATTTATAATTATATCAAAAAGTTAAATATTTATTTTTCTCTTTACTTTTTATTTATCTTTCGTAAAAAATTAAAAAGTCATTCCAAATATACAAGTTTTTTTATCTCATATTTTAGTTAAAAAGTCAAAAATTTACTAAAATAGTCTATTTCCAAACGAGACCTAAGCCTTCGTTTGGCATCCCAATTTTGGGTTAAAATAGTCACAAAATGATAAAATAGGCTAAAAAGTCGATAATACAAAATGTCACATTCAAAGTATAATCATTTCATTTTTTCTCTCACAAAAGTTAAAAAAGCCAAAAAGTCCATCACAAACAAAGATTTTTAACCCAAGCTAAAATAGCCAAAATGTCAACCTACATCCCAAACGAACACTAATAACTTTATGGGGACTTGTAGGTGTTAATCGGCGGACTTATTATTTAATAGTTCCTATGATAAATAATAACGTTTTTCATCAAACACTATTAAAAAACGTCACTAATTATTTATTTTCAGCAATAATTTAAAAATTGTCACAAAAAATGTCACAAATTATAAGTTCTAGAGATAATTTAAAAAAAATCGTCCCAAAAAAATGTCACTAATTTTTAACTTTCAACAATAGTTAAAAAAATCGTCACAAAAAAATTTCACTAATTGTAAGTTTTAGTGACAATTTATAAAAATTGTGAAAAAAGTCACTAATTGTCAATTTTTAGCGACATAAGCAAAAAATATTACAAAAAATTATTTTTAGCGACGATTTTACTATGACTTATTTTCAATTAGATTTGATGAAAATTAAGTCCAACTATTAGGACCTATTGGTAGTTTACCCTTTATTTTTAAGGATAAATTACAAATACACCTCTTGAGATTTATTTAAAATATGAATTGCTCTCTAGTTTGGAAAATTACAAATATCTCATTGTCATAATTCTTTTATTTAATATAATTAATTGAAAAAATAAAATTCACAACTGTTCTCCTATAATGATAAAATTACCTGAATTATAAATTGAAATAAAATTATGATATTATTAAAAATTATTAATTGACTTGATGATTTATCAATAAAAAGGCCATTTGTTATGAAATTAAAAATTTTAGAGGGCGGAATGTAATTTCTAAAATTACATAGGTAAATTATATTTTAATTAAATCTCATTGAATGTATTTATAATTTAAAACACAAAATTCAAATTATAATACTATAACTCCATAATTACGCTCATTTTTGTTGTAACTTGAAATCACAATGCAACGGTACCCATTTTTTAATTTTTTTTTTTAGGAAAGTGAGCAAATATTATAAAATAAAGAAAAATAGAAAATAGAAAAAAAAAAAAAAAACAACTTGTGAAATATATTATATCAGAAATGTTAAGGATCCTTAAAAAAACTACCATTGCTCCTACTTTATTATATAGATTTGAGGGATTCATCCATATCCTCTTCATTATATCATTTAATGATTGTGAAAGGATAATCAACAGCAAAAATATATATTTTTTTAAATATTTAATTTTGAAATAAAGGCAAGTTGACATTTTCATTACAAGATACATAGGAGTGTAAAAATGGACCGCAGCCCTGTGGGCAGTCCGAAGCTCGACCACGGCCTGAGGTGGGCCTGGGCTCGAGCCCAGCCCAAGCCCCTGGGTCTGAGCCATCATTTTGAAGTTGTGGCCCGGCCTATCGGTCCACTTAAGGCCCACTCAAGACCTAGCCCGTTCGACTCGCTCGAGACCTATTGTCTTTTTAGCGGAAAATAGTAAACTTTTAAAAAAAAAAAAAAAAAAAAAAAAAATTGTCAGGTCTGCCCAAGCTCGAGGCCATGCCAGGGTCACCAACCCGCCCAAGGCCTGAATACCCCTAGGCCTAAGCCTAATTTTTGGTCCGTGGACTGGCCTAACCTGAATTTTGGCAAGAGCCTGAGAGGCTCGACATGGGCCGAGCCGAGCCAAATTTACACCCTTAGAGATACACCCCTAAGTCCCAACTAGGGGAGGGAGGGATCTAGAGCGTCCACTTTCAAGCTTAAAATAAAAAATTAAGTGGATATATCCTCTTTTATTATAAATTTATTTTTTAAGTACATTTAAATTAAATGAATTTAAAATAAAAAAAATCATAAAAATTAAATAATAAAAAAATAAAAAAATAATTATTTAGTTTTAAAAACCAAACGGTGATTGATTTTTTGTGCAACCTGTGTGAGTGATTTTCCGATCACAGCCCACCTTAGTAATTCAGCTGTAGAACATAGGCAGAATAGATGACACCCGCTGTCTTGCACAGAAAGAGAAAGGCTCCGGCGGTGGTTCTTCCACCGGGGGCACTCCGACGATCAAGTCAGTATATCTCTCAAAGATAATCAATAGTGCTAAAACAATGCTTAAAGTATCAATTGCGTACCTTAGACCCACGGGGGTGCCTCTCTTTTATAGTTTACTCAATCCTAGTCCCACTAGAAGCCTGACTTCTATGGACTCCAATTCAGTACTTACTTTGGATTTCTTAAGAGATAAGGATAAACTCCCTAAGAGTATTACCCTTATCCATCCTGAAGTCTTTCTTCATCCTAGGACTCTTGTCCCTTCTCCGCTTATCTCGGATTCCGGTATTCTCGCAGATAACCTCGGCAACTCCGAGATCACCTCGGCATAACTACCACGACACGTGGCACCTCGGCTGACACGTCGGCGTCACCTTGCCACGTGTTGGTACTCAGAAAATATATCCCCACAACTGCCCCCTAGGTTCTATTACCTCGGTATTCTGAGGTGATGGAACCTATATCGTTCCTCTTTCTAGTATGTCGGCAAAAGAACTCTTCAGCCGAGATCATTCATTTTAGGCCGACATGTCTTCTTTCAGGAATAAGAATTCCACTGAACTCTTTTACGCGCATGAGCTGTCATGCATCACTTTTCAACCGTTCTACTTACGTGTTTCATCTTCATTGGCTCGTGCCTGTGACGCGCTTGTAAGCCGTCTTGCATCTGTCTGCGCCGTCTGACGCATGCGATATTCCAGGCGTAATAAATGCTTCTATTTTTGCCGCCGTTTCAAGTTTTTTGACAAAACTTTTGCCTCTTGCTTTTGTCTCTTCACTTTTGCAATCGATTTTACTTACTTTCTCTCTCTCTAAACTCTTTCCCTTGAATCTGCCATTGCTCAAACCTCAAGCTCTGCAACTGCTATCATTCTTCCATTCCAGTGAAGCTTTCGTCATTCCGTTGTGTCTGCAACCGTCGCCTGACTTCGGCAATCTTTATACCGGCTTCATTTTTCCTGGTAAGCCACCGTTCCTTTCGTTCTTAACGCCTTCGATATTCTTCATTATTAGTTTGCCATTACTGTCTTGTTCAAACATCTATCTTGCGAACCACATATCTGAATGCTTTAATTTTGCTTTTGTCCATGTCTTGAACACTTGCACTGTTTCACCACTTTTTTGTCACTGTTCTTGACCCTATATCTCCTGTATTCTTTATACTTTTGAGAACCCTACCTCTGTTCTTGATTCTGAAACTTCATTCTTTGTTTCTTGTTTTCTGTGTTTCCTTCCAGATCTGTGCCCCCAATCTTTGCTTTCATAGATTCAGTTTTGGGATTTGTTTATAGAACCTACCAATTCTTAGGAAAAACTGAAACAACCCTTACCAGTATTTACCTAGGTTTTGCCGAGGTCTTAAAAACCCTTTAAGAACATCCCCTTTCTGAAGTCGAATACCTTTACGCCGACATTATGGGCATGTGGAAACATAGGGTAGATACCCCAACCAAACTTGAATACTTTAGGGAAGAGTTCGCCATTCCTGCCGACGTCCATCTGAGACTGGCTGGGGATGACGACTCTATCATGCCCACAGATGATACGATGCCCTTTCCCATTGTTGCTTTTACTGAATGTGGACTTCGGCTTCCACTTAATCCCCTTTTTCGTGAAGTTCTCCATTACTATAAGTTGAACCCCATGCAACTTACCATTAACTCTTATCGAGTGATTAATGGTATTATAGCCTTAGCCAAACAGGAAAATGTTAGGATAACTTTAGCTGATATTCAGTACTGTTACACCATGTGTGCCCTCAATCTGAAAGAAAAAGGCTACGTCTATTATCTTAAGCCGAGGTCTACAGAGTTCAAAATTGTAGCCGACCTCCCAGACTCCAACAAGGGGGCTGGAGATGACTACCTCATTACCTCGGGAAATTGGGAGTTTGCCCCAGACGAGGATGCCCATCTCTACCCTCTTCCTCGGTCAGTTAAAGAGGGCAAGGGTAAGAGCCCAGTGTCAATACTTAGTTGTTTCTTTTCAAGTCCTCAATACTCTGTCTGTTTCTAATGTCTGTTCTTCTTGCAGATGTTCGTAAGCCACCGAAAAGCTTTCGCCAATCCTACGTCCCCAGCAAGGATTTGAAGAAGCTTTTGGACTTGCCAGTCCAGAAAAGGAAAGCGCCTTTGCTTCTTAACTTCATTCCAACATACAAGTCGATTTTGCCCGACGTCCCTAAAAGGAAGAAGAAAAGCCTTTCTCCACCTTCTGCCACAACCCAAACTGTGTCTGTATCCTGAACAGATCAAGGATCAACATCGGATCCAGCTGATCATCAACTTTGGCTCCATACTTGATCCCTGTACCTGAACAGAAACGTCGGCGAAGACTTGTCTGAACTGCTGAGATGGGTCGCCCAAAACCTATTGCTGAAGATCTCCTAGCCGACCTCCCTACCGATGTCGACGATCAACCATCGCAAACCATGCCCCCACCGAAGCCAAAAAGAACCAAGAAAGCTCAGTCAAAGGCCAAAGTAACTTAGGTTGAATCTGAGGACACTTTGCCTATTTCCAAACTGGCTGAGAGCAAGAAGACTTCTTCTGTTTCTGCAAAAAGGTCTGCTGAAGCCCAACCCTCTGAGTCCACAAAGTCAAAGAAGCCGAGGTCGTCCTCAGCAACTACCTCGGAGTCCAAAAAACCTGATGTCCCTTGGGCCCCCCAAATTACTTTGGAAGACAGGCCAATTATGACCAGTGAAAGCGCCGATGACATTAATGTCGGCGTTGCCCTCAGTACGGCGCTGCTTCTTCCTGGCGATCTGGAGCGAAATGCCGGGTACAGTGAGTACGAGAATTATGCTCTAATGCTACAGCACTCAGTTCAAGTAAGTGTTCCTGCTTGGTACTTTTTCTTTCTTTCTGTTTCACACTTAAAATATTTTCTAATACTTCTGTTTTCTTTCAGGCCATCCAGCATGCCCATTCTTTTTCAATGCAATCGTTTAAGAATCGAGAGAAGTTGACCGAGATGAAGAGGGAGTTTTCTTCCCTTCAGAAGACCAACAAAAGCCTTCAATTAAAAATGAAGAAGCTGGAAGACCAGGCCGAGGCTGCCACTAAGGCCCAACAGATAGCCGAGGAAAAAGCTGAATCTGCCGAGGCCATAAGGAAGGTCGCCGAGGCCGAGAAGAGAGAGGCCGAGGACAAAAAGGCCCAAGCCGAAAAGGAACTTCAGGAGGCCTTGGCCACTAAAGGCTGAAATCAAAGCGACCGACGAAAAGGCCTATGCTCAGGGAATGGCCGACGTTACAGAGGAATACAAATTACAAGTCAGGCAGGCATGCAACAGGGGCTTCTCCCTTGGTTGGATGTCCCTGGCAAAAAAGCTCAATATCCCTGATGATTCACCACTGCGCAAAGCCGACGCTATTCCTCTTCCATTCCCTCCACCTCCACCTCCAAGTCAAGCTGAAGACGAATCTGAGTCCGAATCTGAGGATGAGGATAAGGATGATGATGAGGCTTTAGTAAGGAAGCCTAAAGACGCCAATGAGACCAAGTCTCCTCTTCAGGATGATCAAGTCCTAGACTTGACTCATGAGGAGGAGGATGAGGAGGTTGTCAAGGAGGCTACTCCTGAGCAAGCATCATCTGACGTTCCTTCAACCGATAAAAGTCTTGATCAAACACTTGCCGAAATTGATGCCGAGATCGTGGCAAAAAAGGCAGCCAGGGCATCGACCCAGCAATCATCTGAACCTCAGACTCAACCAACTGTTGAGGAATCTTAGCTTACATGTCTTTGCTTTTGTACTTTGTGAGCTTTTACGTGGCCGATGTGCCTTCTTCTGAACAGTTACCTCTTTAATTGTTCCCTCTTTAATAAAAACTACAACTGTTTTGTCTGAATGCCTCAATCTTTATTTTCTCTTGATTATTTCTGAATGATTCTATACTTAGAATATTTTGCATGCCTTTCATACTTTGCCTTCTTTGTGCAATCTTCTCGGGGTTACATACCTCGGGTATAATAACTACAAGCTTTACTTCGGAAAGATACTGACCTGCAAACTTTTCATAAATTTCAACAAGTGTAAAACACATACTGTTTTAATTTCAACCTATAGACTTTCCTCGAGTTATAACAAGTGCTAAACAATGATCTACTTGTAAATTGCTACAAATTTCAACAAGTGTTTAAACAATATACTTAGCTTTTACTTCAACCTGTAAATTGCTGCAAATTTCAACAGATGATCATATGTCGGTTTAACGTCATCTTGTAAATTGCTACAAATTTCAACAAGTGTTAAGCATCTTCTTCGGGTTAACCAACTTGTAAATTTCTACAAGTGTTTAAGCAATAACCTCGGCTTTACTTCGACTTGTAAATTGCTACAAATTTCAACAAGCGAAGAGAAACAGTAATCTCGGCTTAACTTCAACTTGTAAATTGCTACAAATTTCAACAAGTGAAGATAAGGAATAATCTCGGCTTAACTTCAACTTGTAAATTGCTACAAATTTCAACAAGTGAAGATAAGGAATCAGCTTAACTTCAACTTGTAAATTGCTACAAATTTCAACAAGTGAAGATAAGGAATAATCTCGCTTAACTTCAACTTGTAAATTGCTACAAATTTCAACAAGTGAAGATAAGGAATAATCTCGCTTAACTTCAACTTGTAAATTGCTACAAATTTCAACAAGTGAAGATAAGGAATAATCTCGGCTTAACTTCAACTTGTAAATTGCTACAAATTTCACAAGTGAAGATAAGGAATAATCTCGGCTTAACTTCAACTTGTAAATTGCTACAAATTTCAACAAGTGTTAGCATATTCTTCTTCTCTTTGCCCCCAATGTGAACCTGAGTTCCACTTGGGTTCTCATTATTCAGAAATAATATTGCGCATCTTTTATCAGTGTAGAGGAATTCTGCTATGATTTTATTGATGACGTTGAAAAAATAACAAGGAACATCTAATGATAGAAAAATTTCAGATTACAAGTGTTCCATGGTCTAGGCAATGCTTTGCCCTCATTATCTTCAAGTCGATAGGCTCCATTGCCTAATACCGAAGTGATTCTATAGGGTCCTTCCCAGTTTAGGCCAAGCTTGCCCTCTCTGGGATCCTTCTTGTTGCCGACGACTTTTCTCAGGACTAGGTCGCCGACTTGAAAATCCCTTGGATTGACCTTCTTGTTGTAAGCTCTGGCAAGCTGTTGCTGGTATGCTGCGAGCTGAATTGCAGCTTTCTCTCTTCGTTCTTCCAAAAGATCCAGATCTCGGGCTAAGAGTATGTCATTAGTCCCATTCTCAACTCCCTGGGTTCGGATCCCTGGGATGCCGACTTCCAGTGGAATGACTGCTTCTTGCCATAAGCCATGGCAAAGGGGGATTCCCCTGTTGATCTTTCGGACGTAGTCCGATATGCCCAAAGCACGTTGGGTAATTCGTCTACCCACTTTCCTTTTGCTGCCTGCAACCTCTTCTTTATTCCATCCAAAATTACTTTGTTGGATGCTTCTGCTTGCCCATTACTTTGGGGAAAACTTGGTGTTGAAAAGTAATTCTTGATTTTGAATTTCGCACAAAAGTTCTTGATGAGTTTGCTGTCAAACTGCGTTTCGTTGTCGGCAACTATGGCTCTTGGAATGCCAAATCTGGTGATGATGTTTCTCCATATGAAGTTCTTGACGTCCACATCTCGGATTTTGGCAAGAGGTTCTGCCTCTATCCACTTCGTGAAGTAATCTGTTGCTACCAGCAAGTATTTTCTCTGCCCAGTTGCCTGGGGAAGTTGTCCAACAAGATCCATGCCCCACTGGGCAAACGGCCAAGGGCTGGATACTGGATTCAGGTCAGCAGCTGGCTGGTGTATCAAAGGTGCAAACCTTTGGCATTGTTCGCACTTCTTCACGTATGCTTCTGCATCTTTTTGCATGTAGGGCCACCAATACCCCTGGGTAATGGCCCTGTGAGCTAGTGATCTGCCTCCAGCGTGGCTTCCACAAACTCCTTCATGAATTTCATATAAAAAATCTTCAACCTGCAAAGGGTGTACGCACCTTAAGAGGGGTCCAGTGAATGACCTTCTGTAGAGATGTCCGTCCGCTGTGAGACTGAATCTTGCCGACTTCAATCTGACCTTATGTGCCTCCTTGCGGTCTTCTGGCAGCTTTCCTTCTTTCAGGAATGCAACAATTGCATCCATCTAGCTTGGCCCCATGTCCACACACATTGCTTCCTGCTCTGTGTTCTGTGGTTCTATGCTCGGGCCCGACATATAGTCAATCATAATTGTCCTTGTTTTTCCAGTCTGCATTGAACTTGCCAGGTTGGCTAACGCTCGGCGTGGCTATATCATCTCGGCTTACTTGGAGTAGTCGGCAGTTCTGAAATAAGGCTGCCAATCTGATGACCTCTTGCATATGCCGACATCCTTTCGTCTCTGGCTGCGAATTCTCCTGTTGGCTGGTTAACAATAAGCTGTGAATCACAAAAAACTATTACCTCATCTGCTTCTGCTGCTGCTGCCAGTTTAGCCCTGCAATTAATGCTTCGTATTCTGCTTCATTGTTTGAGGCCTTAACCCCAAACGGATGGACTGTTCTATTATTTCTCCATCTGGAGATATCAGTAGTACTCCTGCCCCCGCTCCTTGTCGGTTTGAACTTCCATCGACAAACAGTCTGAAGGAGTCGCCGATGTAGATGCTGCAGGGTCTGAGTTTTTCCTTCCTTTGTTCTTTTGCCTTTGGCTGGGATTCTCCTTGCTTGCTGGGACAACGTTCATCTTGGCTCAACGGAGCCTGATGTTCGTTGGATTCGGGGTGAACTCGGCCACGAAGTCGGCCAAAACTTGGCCCTTAATTGCCGTTCTCGGCCTGAACTCTAGGTCGTACTGGCCCAAGGCCACTGCCCATCTTGCTATCTTCCAGTTAAGTCTCCTGCTGTAACAAGGGTTTCAAAGGGTGCTCTGTTAGCACTACAATCTTGTGCGCCTGAAAGTAATGGTTCAACTTCTTTGAAGCCATCACTAAGGCTAGCATTAATTTCTCTAGGGTAGATACCTTGTTTCTGCGTTGGCCAAGGTTTTGCTTACATAGTAAACAGCCTTTTGCTCCCTTTTTCTTCTCGGATTAACACCGCACTTACTGCGTGTTCTGAAACTGCTAAGTACAAAAACAGCTCTTCCCCAGGTTCAGGTGTTGAGAGGACTGGAGTCGTAGTCAGTACTTCTTTAGGTCGGCCAAGCGGCCTCACATTCCTCTGTCCAAAGGAAATCCGTGGCTTTTTACCAGGTTGAAGAAAGGTTTACATTTGTCTGAGCTTTGCTTATGAACCTGTTTAGGGCTGCGGCCCTTCCGGTAAGCATCTGTACCTGTTTTGCCGATGTCGGGCTCTGTAAATCTAGGATGGCCTTGATCTGATCTGGGCTGGCCTCAATGCCTCTTCTTGTCACCAGGTACCCCAAGAACTTACCAGATCCAACTCCAAACGCGCACTTTGATGCGTTGAGTCGGAGCCGATATGTTTTGAGGATTTCAAAGACCTCTTTTAGGTCAGCAGATGACCCTAGGCTCCTTGGTCTTCACGACCATGTCATCGATGTAGACTTCTACTGTTTGGCCAATCAGGTGTTTGAACATCTTGGTTACCAGCCTTTGGTAAGTGCTCCTGCGTTTTTCAACCCAAAAGGCATTACTCTGTAACAGTACAGGCCTTTTGGGGTGATGAACGCTGTCTTCTCCTCATCTGGGGGGTACATGGCTATCTGGTGGTACCCCCTATAAGCATCCAGAAGCTCATCCTTCCATGTCCAGATGTGGCATCCACCAGCTGGTCAATCTTGGGCAGAGGAAAGCTGTCTTTGGGACAGGCTTTGTTCAGGCTCGTAAAATCTACGCAGACCCTCCATTTACCGTTTTTCTTCTTTACCACCACAGTGTTCGATAGCCATGTCGGATAATTGACTTCTCTGATGGCCCTGGCTTCCAGAAGTCTATCTACTTCTTCCTCCACTGCTTCGACGTGCATCAACGTCGGTCTTCTGGCTCGTTGTATTACAGGTTTGGCCGACCTGTCGACGTTCAGTCTGTGACATGTGACCTCGGGGTCAATGCCAGGCATTTCATAAGGTGTCCAGGCGAACACCTCTATGTTTGTTCTAAAAAAGCTTCCAGTTCTCTTTCTTCTTCTTCGGCTAAGCCTGAGCCGAGAAGAAAGAAGCGTTCTTCATCGCCCTCCTGGACGAGGATTTTCTTTAGTGTTTCTTCACTTTTCTCTGGCTCCTTGCCGACATCATCTAGGACCTCCATGTCCTCATCTTCAATCTCTGCCTTCCCTGGTTCTTGAATGTTGCAGGTGTTTTCATTGCTGCCATGGAGCAATTTTTTGCCTGCAGTTGATCTCCTCTGACTTCTTCAATCCCATGTTCTGTTGGGAACCGCAATAGTTGATGCAACGTTGAGGGAACTGCCCCCATTGCATGCAACCATGGCCTTCCCAAGATGATGTTGTAGGTGAAGGTGTATCAATCACAATGAATTCTGTCCTGATCTTCTTAGTGCCGGCTTGTACTTCCAAGCTTGCAGTGCCCAATGGCCACGTCGGCGTTCCATTGAAGCCGACCATCGGGCCATTGATTGCTCCATGTCGTCTGGGTGAAGGCCCAGCTCCTTGTAACATCTAACATACATGATGTCACAAGAGCTGCCTTGATCTATCAGGATGCGTTTCACTTGGCACTCCCCAACCTGGAGGGATACTACCAAGGCATCATTATGCGGATGCTGGACCATCTCTAGGTCGGCTTCGGTGAAGCTATCATCGGTCCTTGGCACTCTTCAGCCGAGGTCTTTTCTGTCCGACCTGGTTCACGTGCTGCAGGTTTTACTTTTGGGTCTCCCCGTATGTCGTTTTCGTTCACCTTGAGTGAATTACATTAACCACCCTAGGTCCCCCTGCCTGTGGTTGCTGTGCTGGGGGAGGCGGGGCTGCTGGTGCTTGAGGCAATCTTGCCTGTTCTTCTCTTGTCCTGGCTTCATCGACAAGGTCCCTCAGATGGCCTTGCCTTACTAAGTCCTCTAAGTGTGCTCTTAGGGCTCTGCAGCCCTGAGTTGGGTGCCCTCTTCATTGTGGTAAGCACAACGCCTACCAACGTTCCTTCCCATGTATTCCCTGGGGCCTTTGCTGGTGCTCTGAAATAGGGTTGATTTCGGATTTGATCCAGGACTTTGTGGACCGGGATTCGGAACACAGTCGTCACTGCCTGTTTACCCTCAATTCTATCTCCGTTTTGTTAAATCCGTTGTTACCTCGGCCTCGCTTCGGCGAGCCGTTCCCTTTTTCCTGTTTTACCTCCTTATTCCCCGATGTATCCTCCTCGGCTCTGGCATATTTCTCGATTCTTGCCATGAGCTCTTCCATGCTTTTTGGCAATGTCTTTGCCAAAGATTTCCGTAGTGAACAATCATCTTTCAGGCCGTTCTTGAAAGACACGACCGCCACTTCTTGGTTGCATTCGGGTATTCGATTGAACACCTCGTAGTATCTTTTTGCATAGGCCCTAAGGCCTTCATCCTTGCTGATCTTCAGAGCCATCAATGCGTCCACCCTTAATGGCTGCAGCTTGTTTGTCACGAACCTGGCCACAAACATCTCGGCCAGGCCTTCCCAAGTCTTCACGCTTCCCTTTGGCAGTTTGTGGAACCAATCTGATGCAATCTCCCCAAAGGACGAGGGGAACACTTTGCAGAGCAACGGCTCGTTTCCACTGTATAATGCCATTGAGTTCAAGAATAATCCAACGTGGAAGTTAGGGTCTGACTTACCATCGTATATTTGAAACCTCGGCATACTGAATCTCTTGGTGCCTCAAATTTGTCCAGTTCTACCGAGAACGGTGTCCTCGGCTTGTCGGGTGAGGTAACCTCGGCTTCAGCATGTTCCTTCCTCTTGAGGTAATTTCTCAAGTCTTCTTTACTCCTCCCGGAGCTCGGCTATCTTTGGACTTCAGTCTTTTCGGTACACTACTTTCGGCCTCGTGGTGGGCCCGTTTTGATCTTTCTCCATGGGTTGTGTCAAAGCAGAGCGCCTGCCCTTGGACATGCCGATGTTCTTTGTGCTCTGGGTCCTTCGTGTGATATGTCCTTTGGGACTTCTCTTGTCTCGGCTCCTCTCGTCCGACTTCCCTGGAAGGCGGGTGAGAGTGCCTTCCGCTCCTGGTGTGCTGAGGTGCTTCGGGAATTGTTTTCCTTCCTCCCTTCTGGGTATTAATTGCTGGAATCGGCGTGTCCTGCAGGGTACGGTGGCTGCATGACATTGTTTTGCATCATGAAGTTGACGACCGACTGCAGGTCTGCCAACTTGTCTGCCAATTCTTTCACTTCCTCATCCCTCCGTAGGCACCTATCCCTCCATACCTGGAGGTTATCTTCGTTATAGTACCTGCTTTGGTCTGTCTTCTTTGAAGTGTCGCCCTCCTGGCCGACGTCTTTTCCTCCGTGCCCCTGGTACGAGTTTCTGTATTGTGGTTGTCCCTTCGACGTCAAGGTCGATAGGTCTGTTACTCCCAGTAGGAGCGTCGTCCCCAATCTTTTCTTTCTGTCGTTACTGGCCATCTATTCGTCTTTCTTTCCCACAGACGGCGCCAAATTGTGTGAGTGATTTTCCGATCACACTGCCCACCTTAGTAATTCAGCTGTAGAACACAGGCAGAATAGATGGCACCCTGCTGTCCTGCACAGAAAGAGAAGGCTCCGGCGGTGGTTCTTCCACCCGGGGGCACTCCGACGATCAAGTCAGTATATCTCTCAAAGATAATCAATAGTGCTAAAACAATGCTTAAAGTATCAATTGCGTACCTTAGACCCACGGGGGTGCCTCTCTTTTATAGTTTACTCAATCCTAGTCCCACTAGAAGCCTGACTTCTATGGACTCCAATTCAGTACTTACTTTGGATCTTAAGAGATAAGGATAAACTCCCTAAGAGTTACCCTTATCCATCCTGAAGTCTTTCTTCATCCTAGGACTCTTGTCCCTTCTCCGCTTATCTCGGATTCCGGTATTCTCGCAGATAACCTCGGCAACTCCGAGATCACCTCGGCATAACTACCACGACACGTGGCACCTCGGCTGACACGTCGGCGTCACCTTGCCACGTGTTGGTACTCAAAAAATATCCCCACACAACCCTACTACCGATGATTGATCATCAAGCTCATTCAATTTTTGTTTTATTCATCTATTAACTTTCATCTTTTTATAAAACTTGTTTATATAGAGGTCTTCTCTCACAAGGATTAAGAGGAAAACTTACAAACCATTAGTGAGAATAAGAAAACACTACATATTACAAATAAGCGGAATTACAAATAAGCGGAATCCTTGTGAGATCATGGGAACGACGCTTTGATTTGGGCAACCACTAACTCATATTACAAATAACTCATAACAATATGAGTAATGCTAGGTATCATGAAAAAAATATCATGAAAGATTTTCTACCAATAGTTACACATATAAGAAAACACTACATACTAATCAAGGGATAAAAAATCTTTATGAAACATTTCATGATATTTTTTTCATGATCTTTAGTATTATTCTATATTTATTCAAAGCGTCGTTCTCGGTCACAATTCATATTCAAAAAGGACACACGAGCCCCTAAGCCTCATCACCTAAAAATATGTAAAGAGAAGTAAATTAGTATAATGCCAAAGCTAAAGAACTAACACTTCAGAAATCTACAAACCAATGAGTATCAAAAGAACTAAAAATTACAAATACAAATTAGTATAAAGAATATAAGTTTTGAACGCTTAACTATAATTAGATGTGACAGGGCACAAACTCAACTTAACAATGAATCTGTTCAATTACGCTCATTTAGATCTTATTTAAATTTTTCCATATCTATAGATGAGTTTAATGTTGGAAAAATGGCTTTGGAAATCTTTATTTTTTGTTAACTTTGAGCATTAATCAAGGTGGGACCCAAGCATTATTTTTAACGTTTTTTATTGGGTTCATATTTAATGCTACGTAGTGAATAAAACCGTGTATTTGATTGCTTAAAACTATTTACAGATGAATGAGAATTCAACGCGCATTTCGGATTCATAGAATTGGATTTAGGTGGGTTTTTACACATTTATGAAATGTGCTTGTCCACATTGGAAAGGTTAAGGTTTTGAATAGGTTTATATACCTTAACTTGGGATACTTGGGATAGGCCCCAAGGAATACCCAAGTTTGTGGAAGGGTGAGGTATGGGTTCCCATTTCACCCAAAACTAAAACACACGCGGGCTTGGGCATGGGTGCGTGGTATAAGGTTGGGTTGGGCTTGTCCGGCCCAATTCTTATCTTTTTGGGCCAAAAACATTTTTAATTTATTTATTTATTTATTATTTTGGTTTCAAAATTCAAAATAAATTGGTCCAAATTTTTTTCCTTCATCCAAACAGTTCCTAACCCACACGAACAGGTTTGAACCTGTTGAATCCTTCCCGGACAGATCTGGAACTGTCCAAACAGTTCAAACAAATATTCTATCAATTGAAATTTGTCTGAACAGTTGCTTATCTGTTGGCACCTGTTCGGAACAGCCACCATTCTGCCTATATAAAGCCTGCTTCCAACAATTCATTTCATCAGATTTTTCCATCATAATTTCATCTTTCTTTCTCTGGTCTTCTCTGTATTTCTACATCTGTTCTGCATTTAATTTTAGGAAGAAAAAGAGAAAGTTACAACAGAATTTTGGTTTGCCAGACTTGTTTTTGTAGTGCTGCAAATTCAAGTGTTAGTCGTTGTATCTTAGAAAGTAGACGCCGGTAAATCTAAAAACACCGGAGCGAGCGCAAAATCTACTTTAAGGAGATTGTGTCCAACACAAGCCTCGACATTAATTTCTGTAAGCGTTTAATTCGGAAAATAATTTATATAATTATTTTCTGAATTATTTTATTTTATTATTTATTTAATTTATACATTTAATTTACACACACACACCTCTGTGGGTTTAACAATCTTAAAGTAGATTTTTTTTTTAAATTTATTTGTGTAAGACAAACAAATATTTTGTTTCGGGAAATTAAATAGTAGTCATATACTGTTTCATTTCTTAAATAGTAGTAATATGCTGTTTAATGATTTCTTTGATAACATAGTAGTAATATGCTGTTTATCATTGGAATTTTGTTACAAAATATTATTCTGTATATTTTGTATGTAAATTCTTTTTTGTATAAAATTGTGATTGGTACATTTTTTATTTCGTCATAAATATGACAACTAACAGTACTAAGACTGTTATTACACTGACCTTGACACCTGTGTGTGCCAGTGATGACTTCGGCAGTACCAGTAAATCATGGAAGAAACCAGAAAAATTCAATGGAAATGATTTAAAAGATGGCAACAAAAAATGATGTTTTATCTTACGACATTGAATTTGGCTCACTTCACTCATGAAAAGGCACCAGCACTAAACGGGAGAAACTAACGATAAATGGTTACTATAGTCGATGCATGGAAATATGGTGATTTTCTATGTCAAATTATATTCTCAATGGGTTGGACAATACACCGTATAATGTATTAATTTAAAGCACTGCTAAAGAACTGTGGGAATCTCTAGATCAAAAGTATAAAACAGAGGACGCTGGTACAAAGAAATTTGTTGTCGGCCGTTTTCTGGATTTTAAAATGATGGATTCCAAGACGGTATTAGGCAGGTTCAAATCTTCAATTAATTCTCCATGACATACATGCGAAGAAATGGTTCTCAGTGAATCTTTCCAAGTTGCGGCAATCATTGAAAAATTGCCACCATCTTAGAAAGAATTCAAGAATTATCTGAAGCATAAGCGCAAGGAGATGAAATTGGAGAAACTTGGTTCTGACAAGAAGTCAGGAAACCATGTCATGCAAGCTAAGCAAATGTGTGGAACATGGACAAAGGTCAAAGTTCAAACAACAAAAAGCGAAAGCATGATGGCAATGGTCCCAAACAAGATCCACTAGTAAGATCAAATAAAAGGGATCAACAACGAGTTCAACAAGAGGTTCAAAGCAAGTGTTTTGTGTGCGGCAAAGATGGACATCGTGCTAAGGATTGTCACATGCGCAAGGACGGAGGAAGTTCGAGCAAAAAGCCAACATAGCCGATGATTTTTATCTTTCCGATGGAGTGAGACATCAGTCTTGCTGCAATAGTCTCTGAAGCAACTTGGTCGGCAATCCCAAGGAGTGGTGCGTGGATACTGGAGCAACCCACCGTATCTATGAGATAATAAGATATTCAAACCTACAAAGTGGTGGAAAGTGGGGAACAACTTTTTATAGGAAACTCCTCTACATCAACTGTAGAAGGACAAGGAAAGATCGTGCTGAAAATTACCTTAGGGAAAGAACTCACTCTTAACAATGTACTCCATGTGCCAGAGATTCGCAAGAATTGTCTGGGTCATTGTTGATCAAGAATGGGTTTAAATTAGTCTTTGAATATGATAAAGTGTACTCTCCAAGAGTGGAATGTATGTGGACGAGGTTACATGAGTGATGGGCTTTTTAAGCTCAATGTAATAACTGTTGTACCTAATTTGGCTTCTAATAATAAGAACACATCTTCTGTTTATATTACTGAAGTCTTCTTTTTATGGCATGGAAGATTAGGACATGTTAATTTTAATTCTTTGCGTAGACTTATTGCTTTAGAAAGTTTACCAAACTTAGAATTTGATCATAATCATAAATGTGAGATTTGTGTTGAGGCAAAACTCATTAAGGCATCATTTAATAAAGTTGAAAGAAATACTGAACCTTTAATTTTAATTCATACAGATATCTGTGATTTAAAATTTGTTCAAACTAAAGGAGGTAAGAAGTACTTTATTATTTTTATTGATGATTGCACTCGATATTGCTATGTTTACTTATGAGAAGTAAAGATGAAGACGTAGAAGCTTTTAGGCAATATAAACTTGAGGTTGAAAATCAACTTGGCAAACTATTAAGATAGTGAAGAGTGACAGGTGGTGAGTATAATGCGCCATTTAGAATTTGTTCTGAACATAGTATCATTCACCAAACCACTGCACCCTAGTCTCCTCAGTCAAATGGAGTTGCTGAAAGAAAGAATTGAACTCTTAAAGAAATGATGAATGCCATGTTGATTAGTTCAAGGTTACCTCAAACTTGTGAGGGGAGACGATTTTATCTGTTAACTTTATCCTTAACAGAGTACCTCACAAAAAACTCAATCAAACACCTTATGAATTATGGAAAGTCAACGACCTAACTACAATTACTCAAAGGTGGGGGTATTTGCCAAGGTGGCAGTCCCTAGTCCCAAAACGAGTAAGATAAGACCAAAAATTGTTCATTGTGTTTATTGGTTATGCAAATATATAGTAGTGCATATAGATTTTTAGTTCATAGATCTAAAAATTCTGATAAGCATATAAACACTATTACTGAGTCAAGGAATGCATCATTTTTTGAACACATTTTTCCATGCAAGGAAACTGAAGAGAAAAGTTCAAATAAAAGAACTTTTGAACTACTATGGGTAGCAGTGAAGACTACAATGATAATGAATCAGATGAACTAGACATAGTAAGAGGGCTAGGATCTCTAAATCATTTGGTCTAGATTTCTGACATACCTATTAGAAAATGAGCCTCAAAACTTCAAGGAAGCAGTGTCAAGTCCTGAAGCTCCATTATGCAGAGAGTTTGTGAATAGTGAAATTGAATCAATACTGCAAAATCATACTTGGAAACTGGGTGGATCTTCCGCTAGAGGTGTAAACCTCTTGGATATAAATTAATATTCAAGAGAAAAATGAAAGCAGATGGTTCAATAGATAAAATACAAGCTAGGCTTGTGTTAAGGGATACAAGCAGAAGGAAGGCCTTGATTATTTGACACTTATTCACCAGTGACAAGAATAACATCCATCACATGTTAATTGCGATTGCAGCTTTGTATAATCTGGAAATACATCAAATGGATGTTAAAATAATTTTTTGAATTGCGAGTTAGATGAAAATCTATATGGAACAACCGGAAGGGTTCAAGTTCCTGGCCAAGAGAAAAAAGGTTTGTAAACTTGTCAAATCCCTTTATGGATTAAAACAAGCCATAATGACAACCCAACCTAGTTGACTAGAGATCCCAAGATCTAGGTTCAAAGGGACAACTGAATTATGGATCACTTCACATATCACTAAGGAGGTTTACTCCTACCCATTTCTATGATAAGAGAGTGATACTTGCCACGTTAGTAAGATAAGCTTTGCTTTTAATGATTCTTATAGCTGGACATCCAAGTGGGTATAGCAGGATACTCTTAATAAGAAGTCACTTATATGATGTGAATTTGGCCGGTTCTGTGAGAATTGACAAGGCTAATTTTTCTAAGAGCACTCATGACTTACCAGGCATTGTTCAGGGCCAAAATGTACACAACCGTAAGAACCAAACTGTAATCTGCAGAACACTATGCGTTAGTCTATTGTCTTGGTTTACACAAACAGCTAAACAGTTTAAGCATTGCGTCCACTAGTTAGCTAGTAAGTCTGATAAGCTTCACTGAGAAGGTTCAAAGCAAAAGCGACCTATCTCGATGTGGTGTATCTTAATGTACTTTTCTTTTTCTAACATCTTGTTGCATGTCATTATCGTGAATTCCATCATGTGGGGGATTATTGGAAAAATGGCTTTGGAAATCCTTATTTTTTGCTAACTTTAAGCATTAATCAAGGTGGGACCAAGCGTTATTTTTAACGTTTTTTATGGGTTCATGTTTAATGTCATGTAGTGAATAAAACCGTGTATTTGGTTGCTCAAAACCATTTGCCGGATGAATGAGAATTTAATGCGCATTTTCTGGTTCGGAATTGAATTTAGGTGGGTTCCTACACATTTGTGAATGTGCTTGTCCTACATTGGAAAGGTTGAGGTTTTGAATGGGTTTATATACCTTAGCTTGGATACTTGGATGGGCCCCAAGGAGTACCCAAGTTATGGAAGGGTGAGGTTATAGGTGAAGTGGCTAGACCTATTGGACCCAAAACAAAACCACCGCGCGCGCCGCCGCCCCCGCCGTCTGGTCAGCTAGGCTGGGCCTGGGCTTGGGCGTAGGTGCATGGTATGAGTGGGTTGGCTGTCAGCTCAATACTTATCTTTTAGGCCAAAAAACATTTTAATTTTATTTTTTTTTTTTATTTTGGTTTCAAAATTCAAAATAAATTGGTCCAAAATTTTTTCCTTCATCAAAACAGTTCCTAACCCACTCGAGCAGGTTTGAACCTGTTGAATCCTTTCGGACAGATCTAGAACTGTCCAAACTGTTCAAACAAATTTTCTATCTATTGAAATCTGTCCAAACAGTTGCCTATCTGTTGGGCACCTGTTCGGAACAGCCATTATTCTATTTATATAAAGCTGCTTCCAGCATTCATTTCATCAGATTTTTCATCATAATTTCATCTTTTTTTTCTCTGGTCTTCTCTGTTTCTACATCTGTTCTGCATTTAATTTCGAAAGAAAACAAGAGTTACAATAGATTTTCGTTTGCCAGACTTATTTTTGTAGTGCTAAATTCAAGTGTTAGTCGTTGCTGTCACGACCCAAATCCGCCCCTATAGGTTTAGCATCGTAACTGGCCAGTAATCCTTGGATTACCAAAGGGCTTTGAACAGAATAACGCATAATCAAGGGTCTGAGGAAGCAAATATACAAAATACATCGTCCATTGAGCTGTGCAGACATACATGGGACAAGATAATTCTAAATTTTGTTAGCATACTCATGACATCACATAGGTACAGTAATTATACGTCATCCCATGTACAGATAACTAAAAGCAAACTGTTTATTAATAAGAGAAAACAAAGTGTTGAATGTTCAAAAAGACATGGCCACACGACTTGACTTGGTCTAGAACCTCCTCGGGAGGCGCAAAGGGTGGCTGACAAAACGAAATCCCAAGCCATCAACTCTGGCCCTGATCACGTGCCTGGTCACCTACATACATAATATAAATAGTGAGCGGAAGCCCAGTGAATAATAACAAAGTAAAGGGTTTCCATGAATGATGTCCCATATCAACTCCAGAAAATAGATTCATATTTATTTCAAAAACAGAAGCAAATCCATATTCATAATCTTGTCCAAATCATATACAGAAATTAGAGTTCATGCTTAATCATACGTGGTACATCCATTAGTGCTAACAAAACAAATACAATACAGATGCAGAACATATGGTGGTTATGAGTAACCAGTTCCATAAAGGAACCTCCAGATCCGTTTAATAGATAACAGATATGCTGAGCCCCATGATGGAGCCTTCGGTAGGTAACAGATGACAGACATAATAAGTTCCATAATGGAACCTCTGATACTGGTTAACAGCTAATAGATATCACATGATGCTAAGGATGCCACGAATACATTGTCAGAAATTGGACGATCATTCATTATACAGAACATAACATTTCAGAAAATAGATCTTATTTCATCATACATAAAATAAATAAAGTGGAACATAGTTTTACTAAGTAATTACTCACAGTTGGCTTCGGGTGCAGACAGATAGAGCAGACTAATCAAACGGTTTACGACACGTGACCCACATCAACACATAACAAATACACATTTGAAACACACGTTGGAATATATCTAACTTATTATGTTTCGTTCTTAGTGGGTTTCTACATTTTACCCTTATTACTATGTCTTAATCTTGGCTTAGGAATGCCTAGGATGCAATGAAGATACCAAAATGTACTTGAACACATTTAACAAAACTTGTTGAAAACAGGGGTCCCGCTCGAGCGGACATGCAATGTGTGAGGAGATACTCGAGCGTAATTTTCCACACTCGAGCGCTCTGCAAATTTGAAAAAGTACTGGTTATGTGATTTTTACGCTCGACGGACGCTTGATGGTTGCTCGAGCGTAAGACTCATGTCCCCCATCGAGTGCAACTCTTGACGCTCGAGCGGTCTACAAAAACATGAAACTTCTGGGAGCATGTATTTCATGCTCGAGCGAACTTCTGGTCGCTCGAGCGGAGATGCAAAAACAAAGGTGACCGCTCGAGCGCAGAATCTCACGCTAGAGCGGAAGTGCAGAATCTGGAATTTCCAGATTGCACTCCTAAGCTCCAAACTCGAATTCCACACCTCAAAACTCATATTCTTGGGCCAAAATTCTAGAAAACATCTAAGAACTTGTAAAACATCTTGGTTTGAAGCTCATTTCATAAAATCAAGGCCCTAAAGCAAGTCAATTGTGCAAAAAATTCAACTTGAAATGTAAGAACATGCTATAAACATGACATGCATGTATTCATTTGACCTCATAGCTTCCAAAACATGATCAAATGCGGTCCAATGGTAAGAAATATTATGAATTCTTCAAACCATGCTAGGATTACAACATGCATGAGAGGAAATCTTTGAAAACAACTTCAATTTGCTATGAAAAGAGCATGTATGCATGATATGGTCTTCTTACCAACTCATTAGTTCAAGATTTGCTTAATTCAACTAAATTCTCTTGAATTATTGTAAGAGTGAGTTAAATGAAAGCTTAGGGAATGCAAGTCTTACCTAAAATCCTCAATTCTTTGAATTCTAAGTGAGTCTTGGTGAGTCCTAACTCAATTCTTCAATTTGCCCTTTAGTTGCCTAGCAATTCTTCCTTTTTTTTCTTGAAATCAATTCTCCCCTTTAATTCCCTCTTATCCTCACATTTGTGTGTGCATAGGCTGAAGAATGTATTGAAATGTAATCAACAAGGATGAGTGGGAGTATAAAAGGTGCCTTATATAGGCTTGAATTGAGTGATTCATTAATTAGGCTTAATTGGGCATTAATTTTCCTAATTTAATCATTCCGAATCGAATTTTAATAAAACCTAGCATAATGTTCTAAAAATTCCAAATAACACATAAATCAAGTCAATTTCTAAATCGGATGCCGATAAGGCCTTCAATTTGCAAATCAAAACAGAAAACATGAACAGATTTTCCTACGTTAAACAGATATAAACACAAATAATGCAACACACATGTAATTAATTCAGAATTTGATCTTAATAACTTATTAGACACATGAAATGATGGATTAACGTTAATCATGGGTTGGGGTTGTTACAGTTGCATCCTGGGAAGTTGACACTGGTAAATCTCGAAGCACCGGAGCGAGGGCGAAATTTACTTTAAGGAGATTGTGTCCAACACAAGGCTCGACATTAATTTCTGTAATCATTTAATTCGGAAAATAATTTATATAATTATTTTCTAAATTATTTTATTTTACTGTTTATTAATTTATATATTTAATTGACACACACACACACCTCTATGGGTTTAACATTTAAATGTATTACATCGTACAAATCTAATTAAAATTTATTTTAAAATGGTTAGAAGTGGGCATACATTTAAAAGAGTTTAATAAAATAAATAAGTTGATCGGATTAATTTATTCATCTCATGCTCAATTCAACCCACCCTATACCTATGTATTAAATGAGTAAGTTTAAATTTGATTGCTTTATTGCACAATCCATGCTGACCCACCCAAACCCACCACACTCTTTGCCACATCTCTTGAATCATTATTCAATCCAATTTTTAAAAAATATTATTTAAATTTTGTTTTCATATCACTCGCTCTATTTTATATGAGTTTTGTTTTCTTCAATCTCACCCTTCATTTTTTTTTGGGTCCACGGAGTAGAGATGGGAGTGCCACCTCTTATGAATCATTATTCCAATCCAACTTCAAAAATATTATTTAAATTAAGTTTTGTTTCGTATGCTCTATTTTTATGAATTTTGTTTCCTTCAATCCCGTACTTTATTTTATTTATTTTTGGTCCACAAAGTAGAGGTAATAGTGTTGGTTGGAGGGTACACTAGGTCTTGTTTTGAGTTCATAAATGAGTGTGATTTAGATATAATCGTTTTACATGAGATTTTATAATCGAATTACATATATTTACAATTTTATATATATATATATGAAGGAATAGTGAAGAGGTCATTTACAACTTTGCACCAAACATAATCAGAACAAGGAGAAGACCGCAAGCCCAAAGGCGGTGCTTGGGCCTAGTAACTCTACGAGATCAAAACGTCAAACCCAAGCACGAGTTTGGGCCGAGCTAGTGTTTTTAATGGCCCAAATTGTGTTACTTGAACCACAGAAGAATCACCAAAGGACCAAACATGGAGACCAAGTGTGATCTTAAGCCCAACGGACCGAGTGATCTGAACCACGCAGCCCAAGTACGAACTTGGGCCGAGCGTAGCTAAGGAGGATGACCAACTTGAATCAGGGCGCTGAACCAACAGTAAGAGCGTTCGTTACAAACCAATCATGCAAATTAACTCGCATCCAATACACGGAATGAGCACTTAATCTGCCGCGAATAACGGAATTACTTAACGGATTCTTCGCTCTTCCCATTGAGGAGCAACCTAACATTTCGGCTAAGTGTCGGGCGGTGAAGAGAGAAACTTGGTGAGCAAGTTAAACAGTCATTATAAAAGGTAACCTCACTCTCCTTGAGAAGGGATCGACCTCTTCACACTCTAAACTTACTCGTATATTCTACTTTCACCATACCAAATTTCGGTACTGACTTGACCGTCGGGGGGGTTTCTAACCAATCCCCGGTCGGGCAGCCTAACCATTCGTTCCTTGTGTAGGCCTTCACCCATTGGTGCACCAGGGTTCATCCATGAAGTTCCATATCACTCTATTGCAGAAATCGATCCGCACATTTTGGCACGGTTTATAGGAATCGTTCTCTGATTGTTTTGTGACGAACTCTGACGATGAGTATTGAAGGAACCTCGCAACCTAGGATTGGAGAGAAGACTCTAGGAACGGAGAGAACCAAAGACAAGGGTCTGGCATTCCCTACCAGAAACGACAACCTAATGGACCACGACAGCCCGACCCTCGACATGGCGAAGCGACGTCATGTCGCCGCCTATCAGTTATCTCAACGATTATTTGTTGAGAAGGACCACCGTGATCGTGTCATCGACTCGATGAGTCTGGAGATTGAGGTGCTACGTGCTCAACTGAGGAAGCAGATGGTACCTCAAGGTGAGCCAAGGAAGTCCGGAGGTGGACCGTTGCAGCAACGGAGGCACACTCCTTCGCCGCCCTTACGGCGGAAACGGTTTAACTATAGTCCTGCTCGTGGTGAGCGTAGCCGACCAATTCTAGTACACAGTGGGGGAGCCAGTAGTAGGACAAAGAATCTCTGAGAAGACTCTCACAAGAGACAAAAGTCCGTCAGTCATTATTCAACAATCTCTTCGCCTCCGCGCTGTCGTGACGAGCGATCACGTGACTTAAGAACATGGTTGAACGACAACCGAGGGGATGACCGAAGGTCGAACAAAGTAGTGGAGTGGCAATTAGAAAGGGAAAAAGAGCACCTAGATCAGTTCATTCATCGGATAGAGCGTTGTGCTCTGGACCGACTAATCTCTTCCTCCCTTTGCCCTGAGATTGAAGTGGTGGAAGCTCCTCATAAGTACAGTCCACCGAAATTCATCCTCTATGATGGGAAGTCAGACCCCCTAACTCACATCAGCCACTACTGCCAAATGATGTCACTTTGGAGTCAGAACGATGCGTTCATGTGCAAGGTTTTTGCCTCTAGCCTTATTGAGCACAGCTTCCAGTGGTATGACGAGCTTCCTCTTCAATCAATCTATGATTGGGCTCAACTCTCCGAGGCCTTCCTTGCACGTTTTGTTTCTAATAACCAAATCCCGAAGGGGTTGGACACTTTGTTCAATACTCGGAAGGATAAAAAGGAGTCTTTGCACGAATACGCTCGACGGTATTGGGAGGCATATGGCGATTTGGAAAAACATGTTTGTAGTGAGCCATTGGCAACTCTATACTTTAAACAAGGCCTCCCCCATTCACATAAGCTCAAGCAGTCATTGACGAAACGACTTGCCTCTGACTTGAAAAAGCTAAGGGCTCAAATAGAGGAGCGAGCCCATATGGAAAATGACACAGCCTCTATTCAAATGTCAGTTGCAGATGAGGAAGTTAAGGCTTCCTAGCAACATAGGGCCGAACAACCTAGGAGGGAAGACCAAAGAAGGAGGTATGGCCAAAATAAGCAACCGACTATGGAAACCGAAGAGGAAATGAGTAGATCTTACGAAGCTATAACCACTGTGTTCACAGAGCCGATCTACAGGCTCTTGGAAAAAATCAAGGGAGAACCCTACTTCGTTTGGCCTCCTAAGATAATGGGGGACCCTGCTCGGCGCAATCAGAAGTCGCGGTGCACCTATCATCGTGAGAAATGGCATAAAACGCAGAACTGCAGAGACCTTAAGAGGCATCTTGAAGACTTGGTCACTGTCGACCACCTCCAACAATGGATTGATGTAGAGAAGACAAGGGCAAAACAGGGGCAACCCCCAGCCCCTCCACTAGAGGACCAAGCCCCAAGGCTAGTGATCAACGTTATCTACAGGATGAGCGACCTCCAAAGGGAGAATGCCCTTCGTGGAGAGATTCAAAGAGCCACGCACTTATAACAAGTCATGTCAGTAGAACCATTGCTCAAGAAGTCTAGAACAGAAGCGAAGCCCTCTCCGTTCGACATTGTGTTCTCCGATAAGGATTTGGAAGGGATCCAACATCCTCACACTGATTCCCTGATCGTCACTATCGGTGTGGCAAAAATTTGATGTGAAACGGGTCCTAATTGATCAAGGGAACGCCGCTGACATTATGTATTATGACCTTTTCAAAAAGCTGGGTCTTGATAAGTAACACTTAGTCCCCGCAATCTCCCCTCTGGTCAACTTCAATGGACAGACAGAGTGGTCGCTTCGCCAGATCACCTTGTCTGTCACAGCAAAGTCCAAAGTGGTCCCTGTCGACTTCTTGGTGATCAACACTTCATCTCCTTACAATGTAATCCTTGGTCGACCTTAGATTCATACAATGGAGGCGGTGCCATCCACTTACCACCAGGTAGTCCGTTTCCCAACAAAGAATGGGGTAGAGGAGATCATGGGTGACCAAGTAGCGGCAAAGCACTGTTTCATCGCCGCCATGAAGTCTAAACAAGCATACAAGGAAGTCCAGATGGTCGAACTGCCTGATCAGCCTGTGCTGGAAGACATTAGTAGAGTACCAACAGAGAATATGGTGGAGGATCTCGAAACAATCTTGGTGGACAGAGGAGATCTAGACAAGTTCTTTCTGCTCGGCACTTCGCTTCTCGCCGGAGAGAAGGAGCAGCTGCCAGCTCTCATCCGCAAGAATATCGAAGTATTTGCCTGGTCTGCTTGCGAGACTCCTGGGTTGAACCTAGCCTTTGCTTGTCACCAACTCAATGTCCAACCAGCAGCTCGGCCCACAGTCCAAAAAAGTAGACGATCATCTGCAAAACACACGGAAGCGGTCATCTAAGAGGTAAACAAGCTTTTGGCGGCAGGGGTCATACGGGAGGTACAATATCCAAAATGGTTATCTAACACCATTATGGTGAAGAAAAAGAACGAAAAATGGAGGGTGTGCGTCGACTTCACCAGCCTCAACAAAGCTTATCCTAAGGACATTTTTCCTCTCCCACGGATAGACCAACTTGTAGACGCAATTGCCAGATATGCACGGATGAGCTTCTTGGATGCCTACAGTGGCTATCATCAAATCTCCCTGTTTGGCCCTAACTAGGAGAAGACAACATTCATTAGCCCAAGGGGCACCTACTGCTACAAAGTGATGCCCTTCGGCCTGAAGAATGCCGGTACGACCTATCAACGGATGGTCACTAAAATATTCAAGGACCAACTAGGCAAGACTATGGAGGCCTATATAGATGACATGGTAGTCAAAAGTAAATTGGCCAAACATCATCTAAGAGACTTGGAGGAAGTGTTCCAAATCTTGAAGACCCACAAGCTTCGCTTGAATGCCTCGAAATATGCATTCGAGGTAGGTTCAGGGAAGTTCTTAGGATATATGGTGACCAAGCAAGGCATCGAAGTCAACTCCGACCAGATCAAAGCCCTTCAAGACATTGAGGCACCTACGAAGGCTAGGGAACTCCAAAAGCTCACTGGTATGGCCGCAGCATTGAATCGTTTCATTAGTCGGTCTTTCGATCGAATGAGACCCTTCTTCCAACTCCTAAGAAAGAAGGTAGACTTCGAATAGGGTGACCAATGCTCCAAAGCACTCACAGAGTTGAAGAAGTATATTTCCTCCCCTTCTCTTTTGTCTACTCCAGTCCCTAACGAAGAGCTCTTTCTTTTCTTGGCTGTCTCCGATCACGTTGTGAGTGCAGTCTTGACAAGAGAGGAATAGAAGGAACAAAGGCCAGTACACTACGTTAGCAAAACCCTCTTGGATACCGAAACCAGATACCTGCCACTAGAGAAGCTGGTATACGCCCTACTGATCGCCTCTAGGAAGCTTGCTTACTACTTCTAAGGACACACTATCAATGTCCTCACAGAATACCCTCTAAGGTCTGTGTTCAGCCGAGCTGATTTCTCGGGCCAGACAGCGAAGTGGGCAGTAGAATTGAGGGAGTTTAACATTAGATTCCAGCCACGGATTCCTATCAAAGCTCAAGTGTTAGCAGATTTCGTGGCTGAATTCACTCCAAGACAGACTGGCCCCTCCGAAGGGAGCTTGGCCTTAACAACTGGAATCCACAACACTTATCAAACCCCCGCTGAGGCATGGAAACTTTTCATTAGAGATGTTTCACAGCTGTTCGTTGATGGATCCTCTAACCAAAAGGGTTCTGCAGTGGGAATGGTCCTTATTTCACCAGAGGGGTTTGTTTGGGAGAAAGTCGTCAGACTGGGATGGAAGGCTTTCAACAACGAAGTGGAATTCGAGGCTCTGCTAGCTGGTTTACGTAGCGCCAAACACTTTAATGCAGAGGAGTTGCTTGTTTATAGCGACTCCCAACTTGTGGTGAACCAATTGACTGGAGTATACAAAACTTGGGATGACCGAATGACATTCTATACGGAACAAACCAAGCACCTGATCCACAAATTTCAAGCTATCAAGGTTGTGAAAATTGGTCATGATGGAAATAGCCACACCG
The DNA here is from genome assembly GCA_030407325.1 of Camellia japonica. NCBI lineage: Eukaryota > Viridiplantae > Streptophyta > Magnoliopsida > Ericales > Theaceae > Camellia > Camellia japonica. The sequence goes on from JAPPVO010000036.1 coordinate 64,156,384, forward strand.
ATGCCTTAGCCTGTCTTGGTTCTTCGATGGACTCCAAAAATGGTCGCAAGATATGGGTTGAATTTGTTCCTCAACCGACTGTCGATCCACCCAGCTCGGTCCTCTGTACTGACCTCGGTTCGAGCTGGATGAACCCTCTCCTTGCCTTCTTAAAAAATGGTGCCCTTCCAGATGACAAGAAAGAAGCACATAAAACAAGGCACCGAGCTTCGCGATTTTGGGTCTCACCCTCGGGCAAGCTCTACAAAAAGTCTTACCTTGGTCCATATCTTCTTTCTGTTCACCCCAATCTTGTGGAGAACTTTGTTTATGAAGTCCACGAGGGGATCTGTGGCAGTCACACTGGAGGTCGGTTCTTGGCACACCGAGCCCTTACTCATGGGTACTAGTGGCCGCGTATGCAGAAAGACGCCCAACAGTATGTCCAAAAATACGACAAGTGCCAAAGGTTTGCTCCACTCATTCATCAACCAACCAAGTACCTAACTCCTCTCACCAGTCTATGGCCATTTGCACAGTGGGGTCTGGACATTGTTGGACCTCTAACAAAGGGTACTACTAACAAAAAGTTATTCGTTGCTACCACTGACTATTTCACTAAGTGAGTAGAGATTGAAGTCTTAGCAATCATAAAGGAAGCTGACATGAAAAGGTTCGTTTGGAAAAGTGTCATTACTCGGTTCGACATCCCAAGGGCCCTACTATCCGACGAAGCAAAGGGTTAAGAGGGAATCAAACTCCCCCTTCAATGATACAAGCTATGGTGAAAGCAGTCGTATTTTTAGTGTTTTTTCTCTTAGCACTTGGGCTAGCCAAAGTTATGGTCACTTCCTTTGGTATATTATACTCTCTGCGAAACCAAGCCATACCCTCCGGAGTATTCACCCAACTTTGATATTTCCCCATGAATGAAATGCAAACCAACAGCAAATAACAAGAAGAAGCGAAGTAAGTGGGGAGGGAAATTTGATGGACTTATAATACCAAACCAATGCTGCAAGCTATGAAGCCACAATGTCTACAGAGAAATCGGAATTCACTGTGCAGATTCACAAATAGCCAAACAAACCCTCTGGGAGTTGAAATCAAAACTGTGCAAGCAATAACAATAATAATAACAACAACAAAAAGCAAGGTCACAATCATTGAGGTCCAAATTGTTGGCAAATAGGGGTTACCATGGGAATCCCAAAAACAAGGTCCTGATTAAAGAAAATAGTTGGAAAGCAAGCAATGACTGGGCAACAAAGCTCAAATGATTAAGAACAACACATAACATCGGCGGGGCAAGCTTACCGGTAACGAAACAGCAGTGCAATGGTGGAACCCACTTGTGGCGAGTAGCGAACTAACAGTAAGAGAGCGTCAAAGTCCACCACCGGCGATGAAGCTCTCAAGCTTTGAAGGTGTTAGGAATCTGTTGAAGGTGAAAAAGTTTGGCAAACAAGATGGGGTTTCTAGAGTGAGAAAATAAAAAATAATAATAATAAGAAGGAAATGCCCCAACTAACAATTGCCAGAATCAATGGGAAGGGAAAGGCAACAACAAAATCAACAACAGAGAGTGAGAGGTCACCTACAGCCCACGTTGATAGCAACGGTGTCGGAGCAACCTAGTCGTGGATAAGCAGATGAACTTTGTCGGCAAGGAAAGCTACTGGAAACATCAAATGATGTCAAGGAGGCGCACTTGAAAAGTGAGCAAGATAGCAACGATGAAGAAATTGGTGATATACAGAGGGAAGTTGAAACCCACATTTTTATTTGAATCCTCCAATCAAAGCTTGACGCGTGTCTCATAACAGCTACAGAAAGGACAACTCATGTCAGAACCGAGCAGGACCAACCGAGCAAGAATTTTAAAAAAGAAAAGAAAAAGATTGAGCAGCCTAGGAAAACCCACCTATGGACATCCCAGCAGTCGGCACTAAAGATGGGTCCTTTCTTATCTCTGAAAAGCAAAGGCTTATAAGAGTTAGGCAACATAACCAAACAGAGCTTAGGTACGTAATCAATAGGAGAGCAGCTGACAATACTAGAATCAAACCACCGAGCAAAAATTTGGCCTAATCCCCAATCTGTGTGGAAGACCGAGCAACAAACAATTTATCAACGTGCTGCAAATCCACTCCAACAAGGTACAACAAAGTAAAAAAAAAAATGATGGCCCAGGTAAGACATTTGTTTATATAAAATAAAGGACTTGATTGCTACTGGGACCCACCTATCAAGGCAAAGCATTTGAATTTGCAAACATTACCATTTCAAGTATGGCAGCCACGAATTGGAAGGTTGGTGGGCCCATTGGCAATCAATGTTGAACTAACTAAGCTCATGAAATCAAATACATGCAACAAGCATACTGCTTCAAGGCTTAAAAAAAAACAAAAGAAAAGAAAAAACAAAAAAAATTATTATTAAAGAAAAAAACAAAAAAAAAACAAAACAAAACAAAAACAAAATTATTATTAAAGAAAAAAAAAAGAAAAAAAAAATTTAGACCCAACCGAGGCAGCGGGCCAATAGCATAGCTCACACTCGAAGACTTCAAGCACGAGCTAGGGGGCAAATGAAGAGGGTCATTTACCACTCTGCACCAAGCATAAGGAGAACAAGGAGAAGACCGCAAGCCCAAAGGCGATGCTTAGGCCTAGTAACTCTACGAGATCAGAACATCAAACCCAAGCACGAGTTTGGGCCGAGCTAGTGGTTTAATGGCCCAAACCGTGTGGGCCAAGCATTTACTTGAACCAAAGAAGAACCGCCAAGGGACCAAACATGGAGACCAAGTGTGATCTTAAGCCCAACATACCGAGTGATCCGAACCACGCAGCCCAAGTACAAACTTGGGCCGAGCGTAGCTAAGAAGGATGACCAACTTGAATCAAGGAGCTAAACCAATCGTAAGAGCGTCCGTTACAAACCAATCATGCAAATTAACTCGCATCCAATACACGGAAAAAGCACTTAATCTGTTGCGCATGGAAGGAGCACTTAATTTGCCGCGAATAACGGAATTACTTAACAGATTCTTCGCTCTTCCCATTGAGGAGCAACCTAACATTTCGGCTAAGTGCTGAGCGGCGAAGAGAGAAACTTGGTGAGCAAGTCAAACAGTCCTTATAAAAGGTAACCTCACTCTCCTTGAGAGGGGATCGACCTCTTCACACTCTAAACTTACTCGTATATTCTACTTTCACCATACTAAATTCCGATACTAACTTGACCGTCGGAAGGGTTTCCGACCAATCCCCGATCGGGCAGCCTAACCGTTCGTTCCTTGTATAGGCCTTCACCCATTGGTGCACCAGGGTTCGTCCATAAAGTTCCATATCACTCTATTGCGGAAATCGATCCACACAAATAGTGAGAAAAGAGAAAGAAGAAAAGAAAAGAGAATAGGAAAGGGAACATAAAGACAGAGTGAAATAATTTTGCTCTCAAAATTTATGTAAACATGATCATCATGCACCTCAAAAAAAATTGAACCACAATCACTATTACTTTTAACAAATTATGCTAATTTTGCAATTTATTCGAAATTACATGGGTTATGTGCACATTTCCAACTCCTGGGTTAAAATGTTAAGGGGAAATTAATCTAAGGTCCCTCTCCCATTTTTAATAATGGAAGAGATCCACAATATTATTTTATGATGTCTAAGGTCCCTTAACCCCCGACATCGATATATCATAGAGAAATTTGATCCCCTCAAATCAAACTGTCTCTTCCTCTCTTCCTCTCTCTCCGACGAACTCCACCTCCATCGCCAGAGTTCATCGTCGTCATCGTCTTCTCCAACTCTCTCTCCTCCATCAAGCGAAGCTCAAAGCATCCTTATCCATAGACGATTTCACTGATATCGAAATCAAAGCGTACTGTAACGAGAAGACAACCTAATGGTGGGAGTGAACAACGATATCATCATCATCAAGGCTAATGATGGAAGTGATACTGTCACTTTCATGTTTAAAAGCCCTAGTAAGCTTCTCTTAGTTCTTTCTCCTCCGGCTCCGTCCTCTACTATTCTTGGAACAAGATCTCTCTCTCTCTCTCTCTCTCTCTCTCTCTCTCTCACTCTCAACTCATACACATACAAACATCTATATATATAGTATGAAGTTAAACTGTTTGACAAAATGCTTCTTAGAACTCCAAAACACAAAACTATGAGATTTGATTTGATAAAACTCTTCTTAGAGCTATAAAACATGTAGCTGTGAGCTTTGAAGCTAACCTGTTTGATAAAATGCTCCTTAGAAAAACAATCACAGAGAAAAACAATCATAATTTTCTCTAGTTTGTTCAAAACATAAAGAAAATTGTGATTATTTTTTGTTTCTAAGTGGCCCAATTTTCTCTGGTTTGTTCAAAACACAAAAAATTGTGATTTTTTTTTAGTTTCTAAGTAACCCAATTTTCTCTAATTTGTTCAAACATAGAGAAAATTGTGATTTTTTCTTAGTAGCCCAATTTTTCTGGTTTGTTTAAAACACAGAGAAAATTGTGATTGTTTTTGGTTTCTAAGTAAGCCAATTTTCTTTGGTTTATTCAAAACAATCACATGTGTTTATTTTTGGTTTCTAAATAGTCCAATTTTCTCTGGTTTGTTCAAAACACGGAGAAAATTGTGATTGTTTTTCGTTTCCAAGTAGCCCAATTTTCTCTGATTTGTTCAAAGCACAGAGAAAATTGTGATTGTTTTTGGTTTCTAAGTGGCCCAATTTTCTTTGATTTGTTCAAAACACAGAGAAAATTTCTCTAGTTTGAAGAGAATTTCTTTGGAAAGTCTAGAGAAATAAATTTCTCTAGTTTGAAGAGAATTTCTTTGAAAAGTCTAAAGAAAACTAGAGAAATTTGCAAACCAGAGAAACTTGTACAAACCAGATAAATTTGGGGAGAATTTTCAAAGAAATTTGGAGAAATTTCTCTAGATTGAAATTTCTCTAGATCGATGTATGAGGGATCTTAAACATTACGAAAATATTAAATATCCTTTATATCATAAAATCTTAATACCAGGGATTTTTTTTTAAAAAAATCCCTAAATATTAAGGTAAATAATATTTAGAACTTTAAGAAGAATTACATCTTATTGAATATTTTAAAAATATTTAAAAATTTATAAAATTTTATTTTTTTATTTTAAATATGTAATTTTTATTTTAAATAATTTATTATATTTGATAAATATATTTTGAAATATTTTAATATTTTAAATATTTTTTACTTTTTAAATATTTAATTTTTTTAAATTTAAAAAAAAATCGATTACCATATATATCTAAATCATAACAAATTATTTGGCCAATACTTAAAAAAATAACAAAAATTATTTTTTAAAAATATAAAAATAAAAAAAAAATTCAAAAATAAAAGTAAACAAATATTTAAAAATATATATATATAATTAAAAATAATTTTAACGGAAAAAAATTAAAATATTTTTTTAAAATTTATTTTAATAGAATTTTGAAAAGAGTTTGGTTGTGAATTTTGAGTCATGTGTTTGGCTATGAATTTTAAAAATAATTTTTAAATTGAATTTTAAATTATGTGTTTTATTACGATTTGTGTGTACAAGTGTGTTTTAAGTTTAAAATATTAAAAAAAAATTAAAATATTTACAAAATAAAAAAAATATTCAAAATTAAAAAATTTAAATAGCAATTATATATTTAAAATAAAAATAAATCTAAAAATTTCAAAATACATCTCAAAATTCAAATACTCAAAACTCAAAATACAACTTAAAATTTTTTTAAAAATTCAAGACTATTCTCAAAACTATTTTCAAAACTCATAACCAAACAAATTTTTTTTTTTTTCAAAAATCATTCATAACTCCACATTTAAATCACAACTCCACGCTCAAATCATAATTCTAAAATTAAATCAAAAGGACCCTTTATCTCTATTTTGATCTTTCTTTTGGTGCTTCATATATATTTTACTAGATCACTATCAACATATAAAACTACCGTTGTGATCTATAAATTTGAACTATGGCCCTATTTAGTACAACTTATAAGCAGCTTAATCAACTTTTGGTTTAAAATAAGTCATTTTGGAGTGTTTGGTTGAGCTTATAAAAGATAGATTATAACTTAAATTAATTGATTTTGAACTAAAAGTTGTAAGCTGCCTCAGAGGTGCTTTTTTTTTTTAGCTTATGTGCGCAGCTAGTTATGGAAGGGCGGAATCACTTAAATGCCCCTTCAAAAATTCAGAAATTACCAAAATAGCACTATATAAACTTGACATTCAAACATTGTTCACGTCCACAGAGAGAGAGAGCGTGAGGCAATTTCTGACGTCTAAGAGGCGATTTCCGGCGACTATTTTCCGGCTAAGATTTTGAGCTGTTCTCTCTATCTCTCTGTCTCTCTCTCTCTCCGACATTGGTTCATCACGACGTTCTCTCTCTCTCTCTCTCTCTCTCTCTCTCTCTTCGGCCTTGGTTCGTCGCCATCGCGATCTATCTCTGAACCATCGTGATCTGTCTCTCTTTCTCTCTCTGTCTCTGAACCATTGCGATTTGTCTCTGAACCATCGCCATCGCGATTTGTCTCTGAACCATTGCGATCTGTTTCTCTCTCTCTCTCTCTCTCTCTCTCTCTCTCTCTCTCTCTCTCTCCGTCGTCGTCCCTATCCCCTTCATGATCAGCCGTGCAGGGCGATCTCAAACTCTAGCGCCGGTTCATCCCAGTTGTGCCTGCCGGAGCTAGGGTTTCAGGTTGGTTTTGTATGTGTGTGTGTGTGGAGGTTTTTAGTATTTTTTTAATCAAAATAATAATAATAATAATAATAATAATAATAAAATAATAATAATAATAATAATAATAATAATTAAGCATTTTAGCTATGAATGAAATAAATTTTATATTAATTGAAAAAATGAAAATAAGCCATTAATTGACACTAATTAATTAGTTGAAAAAATGAAATAATTTTATATTAATTGATTTATAATGAAAAATTGGAAATAATAATCTATATGAAAAAATGAAAATAAGCCATTAATTGACACTAATTAATTTATAATGAAAAATTGGAAATAATAATTTATATTAAAAAAATGAAAATAAGACATTAATTGACACTAATTAATTTATAATGAAAAAATGAAATAATTTTATACTAATTGATTTATAATGAAAAAATGGAAATAATAATCTATGTGAAAAATGAAAATAAGCCATTAATTGACACTAATTAATTGATAATGAAAAAATGAAATAATTTTATACTAATTGATTTATAATGAAAAATTGGAAATAATAATTTATAATGAAACAATGGAAATAAGTCATTAATTGACACTAATTAATTTATAATGAAAAAATGAAATAATTTTATACTAATTGATTTATAATGAAAAATTGGAAATAATAATTTATAATGAAAAAATGAAAATAAGCCATTAATTGACACTAATTAATTTATGATGAAAAAATGAAATAATTTTATACTAATTGATTTATAATGAAAAAATGGAAATAATAATCTATATGAAAAAATGAAAATAAGCTATTAATTGACACTAATTAATTTATAATGAAAAATTGGAAATAATAATTTATAATGAAAAAATGAAAATAAGCTATTAATTGAGACTAATTAATTTATAATGAAAAAATGAAATAATTTCATACTAATTGATTTATAATGAAAAAATAAAAGGGGGATGCACCAATAAATCCTAAATTAATAACTTATACACTGTTTAGTCCTAAAAGTTTTCTTATAGACTGAAAGGTCCCATTACAATGTTTCAAACATCAGATTAATGTTTCAAACATTAGATTTCGAACATCAGATTAATGTTTCGAACATTAGATTTCGAACATCAGATTAATGTTTCGAACATTAGATTGATGTGCAAATGGGACTAAATGGAGCATAAGAAAACTTTTAGGACTAAATGGTTCAACTTTTCAGAAACTAGGACTTATGGGTAAATTTTCAAAAATGGAAACAATAATATATGTAATACTAATTGTATTAACTTTTATTAATGAAATAATTTTTTTTAAAATTAAAACAGAAAAAAAAATGACAAAATAATTATTTTCATATTATATAAAGGTAAAAAGGACAATTATATATCACAAAGTTATTTGACAGCTTATTAACCAAATATTATTCTGCTGCTTAAATTTATAATTTTACAAGCAAGGCATCGAAGTCAACCCCGACCAGATCAAAGCCCTCCAAGACATTAAGGCACCTACGAAGGCTAGGGAACTCCAAAAGCTCGCTGGTATGGCCGCAACATTGAATCGTTTCATTAGTCGGTCTTTGGATCGAATGAGACCCTTCTTCCAACTCCTAAGAAAGAAGGTAGACTTCGAATGGGGTGACCAATGCTCCAAAGCACTCACAGAGTTGAAGAAGTATCTTTCCTTCCCTTCTCTTTTGTCTACTCCAGTCCCTAACGAAGAGCTCTTTCTTTACTTGGCTGTCTCCGAACACGTTGTGAGTGCAGTCTTGATAAGAGAGGAATGAAAAGAACAAAAGCCAGTACACTACGTTAGCAAAACCCTCTTGGATACCGAAACCAGATACCTGCCACTAGAGAAGCTGGCATACGCCCTACTGATCGCCTCTAGGAAGCTTGCTTACTACTTCTAAGGACACACTATCAATGTCCTCACAGAATACCCTCTAAGGTCTGTGTTCAGCCGAGCTGATTTCTCGGGCCGTACAGCGAAGTGGGCAGTAGAATTGAGGGAGTTTGACATTAGATTCTAGCCACGAATTGCTATCAAAGCTCAAGTGTTAGCAGATTTCGTGGCTGAATTCACTCCAGGACCGACTGGCCCCTCCAAAGGGAGCTTGGCCTTAACAACCGGAATCCACAACACTTATCAAACCCCCGCTGAGGCATGGAAACTTTTCATTGGAGATGTTTCACAGCTATTCGTTGGTGGATCCTTTAACCAAAAGGGTTCTGCAGTGGGAATGGTCCTTATTTCACCAGAGGGGTTTGTTTGGGAGCAAGCCGTCAGACTCGGATGGAAGGCTTTCAACAACGAAGTGGAATTCGAGGCTCTGCTAGCTGGTTTACATAGCACCAAACACTTTAATGCAGAGGAGTTGCTTGTTTATAGCGACTCCCAACTTGTGGTGAACCAATTGACTAGAGTATACAAAACTCGAGATGACCGAATGACATTCTATACGGAACAAACCAAGCACCTGATCCACAAATCTCAAGCTATCAGGGTTGTGAAAATTGGTCGTGATGGAAATAGCCACACCGATGCCTTAGCCTATCTTGGTTCTTCGGTGGACTCCAGAAATGGTCGCAAGATATGGGTTGAATTTGTTTCTCAACCGACTGTCGATCCACCCAGCTCGGTCCTCTGTACTGACCTCGGTTCGAGCTGGATGAACCCTCTCCTTGCCTTCTTAAAAAATGGTGCCCTTTCAGATGACAAGAAAGAAGCACATAAAACAAGGCACCGAGCTTCGCGATTTTGGGTCTCACCTCGGGCAAGCTCTACAAAAAGTCTTACCTTGGTCCATATCTTCTTTCTGTTCACCCCAATCTTGTGGAGAACTTTGTTTATGAAGTCCACGAGGGGATCTGTGGCAGTCACACTGGAGGTCGGTTCTTGGCACACCGAGCCCTTACTCATGGGTACTAGTGGCCGCGTATGCAGAAAGACGCCCAACAGTATGTCCAAAAATACGACAAGTGCCAAAGGTTTGCTCCACTCATTCATCAACCAACCAAGTACCTAACTCCTCTCACCAGTCCATGGCCATTTGCACAATGGGGTCTGGACATCGTTGGACCTCTAACAAAGGGTACTACTAACAAAAAGTTCTTCGTTGCTACCACTGACTATTTCACTAAGTGAGTAGAGATTGAAGTCTTAGCAATCATAAAGGAAGCTGACATGAAAAGGTTCGTTTGAAAGAGTGTCATTACTCGGTTCGACATCCCAAGGGCCCTACTATCCGACAACGGCACCCAGTTTGATGGGAAGGTTTTCTGGAAGTTCTACTCTGACTTAAAAATTGAGTTCAGAAATTCTACTTCAGTCTACCCTTAAGGCAATGGTCAAGCTAAAGCATCTAACAAGATGATCATCAATGGGATGAAGAAGCGGTTGGAGAAGGCCAAAGGCAAATAGATGGAAGAACTACCAAATGTTTTATGGGCATACAGGACTACACTGAGGCGATCGACAGGAGAGACGCCCTACTTCCTCACTTATGGAATGGAGGCTATCATCCCTTTGGAGGTCGGTCTTCCCACAATTTGGTCTGAGATCTTCGAACCAGCAAACAATGATGAGGCCATCGCTCAAGCTCTAGACCTAGCAGAGGAAAGCAGAGAGGCCGCCCTCATTCGCTTGACAGCCTATCAACAACAACTTACTAGAAGCTTCAATAAGAATGTGCTTGTCAGACAATTTCTACATGGTGACCTAGTACTAAGGAATGTCGTGGATCACAAAAAGATCCCTGGAGAAGGGAAGTTCAGACCCAACTGGGAAGGGCTGTACAAAGTCACTTCTGCCTTGAGCAACGGAGCTTACTATTTGGCCGACCTAGAAGGCAAGCCCATTCCTTGTCCTTGGAATATTGCCAATTTGAAGAAATACTATCAGTGATATTATGACTTGAATATCTTTCAAATGTAATCCCTATTTTATGAGTATCAATGAAATCAACTTTTCTCTACAAATTGTATTTTTTTAATATGTGTCGTGCATATTTTTGCTCAACAATTGAGCAAGATTGGGTTACGGGTCTTAACCTATGCCCTAGCCCAAAATCTCGGCCTTTGGTCAGAGTAGGGTGCCAAGAGATATCGCTTGGTGGAATTTGTGCCAAGTATCGTTACTTGAAAGCATGGTCCATGATAACAACTCGCGCTCAACGAGGAGTCGAGATAAGCTCACCGATGAGCTAAACTTGACCGAATCAAGTATAGACCAAGCAACGAAGTGTTTGGTCAAACTCAACATATTTTAGTTATTTATTTATTTTTCAAAATTTTGTCTAAGGTAGGAAGCCTGGTCTGTCCAAAGAGACGGTCCGTCCGGTCTCAGAGCTTCTGCTCGACCGAACGGCATACAAAGATTTCTTAAAGGCAAGATGCCTGGTCTATCCGAAGAGACGGTTCGTTCGGTCTCAGAGCCTCTGCTCAGCCAGAGGGCATACAAAGTTCTCTTAAAGGCAAGAAACTTGGTCTGTCTGAACAGACGGTCCGTTCGATCTTGGAGCCTCTGCTCGGCCGAAGGGCATAAAAAGCTCTTTTAAAGGCAAGAAGCCTGGTCTGTCCGAACAGACGGTCCGTTCGGCCTCCGGGCCTCTACTCAGCCGAAGGGCATACAAAGCTTTCTTAAAGGCAAGAAGCCTGGTGTGTCCGAACAGACGGTCCGTTCAGCCTTAGAGCATCTACTTGGCCGGGGGCATACAAAGCTTTTCTAAAAGCAAGAAGTATGGTCTCTCCGAACAGACGGTCCACTCATCCTCGGAGCCTCTGCTCGGTTGAGAGGCATACAATACTCATGAAAAACAAAGATAAAGAGGAAATAGACCAACAAAAACATAAAACATCTCATCGATAATCTTGTAAGAGTTACAAAAATCAAAAAGTCCAACCTTACATTCCCAAAAAGCAACCAAACTCCTCAAGGGGAGTTGCCAAAAGAAAAATACATAAAAAAAGATAGACCTATTTCTGAGGAGCATCTGAAGGAGCAGTGGAATTGGTCAGCAACATGGTCTCTCGAACAGTAGTTGGATCAGCAAAAGGTTTTGGTACAACCAAAACACCCTGTTCAACCACAGTAGAAGCTGGTGGAAAAGTCGACCAGTGGACGGTAGGAAGTGTAGCAGAAGCACTCGATGGTACAATCTGCTGGGTGGCCCGTTGACCCTTTCCTGTTGAAGAAGCTAGGATCTCCTTATAAAGAAGAGAACTATTGGGCACCTTTGCTGCAATCAAAGCATCATTCCAAGCTTGGGCGTAAATCCCATCTTTGGCCTTGCGGACCTCGGTTAAATAAGCAACACCAGCCTCGTCCCAACCTTGTTGCCAATAACGATCCTTTGCAAGCTTCAACTCAACCTTCAACTCGGCTATCTAAGCTTCGTCCTTCTTCACAGCTTCAGCAGCAAGCAACCGAGCCTTTTTAGAAATGGCAAGGCCTTGCTTCAATATTGAAGCAGTATGCTCAATCTCCTTTTTCTTCTGTTTTTCTAGCTCCAAAGCCCTAATCACCACACTAACCTGCTCTTTTGATTCAAGAAGTTGTTGCTTAATCTTATCATAACAGCCAAGTGCTAGGTGGGTCTTTTGGTTAGCCTGAAAACCATTGGAGATATAAGTTTGCACAGTAAGGAAATACACTTAAAAGAAGTGGCAACTTAAAAAAGAGGAACATAAGAACTTACCACCACCATAGATTGCAAAGCACTCTTCACTAAGTCCTTGTTTGCCTGAGTGTTGTGCTCGGCCATATCAAGTGGAAGGGGTAAAGCCTTCGAAAGATCGAAAGCTAGGGTAGCCGAACTCACCGCCGAGTCGTTGGTATCATCGATCGGCCTTCATGCTCGAGCTCAGGCTCCTACAAATCAGGCCCTGCCTTTTGTTTCAGTCCAACACCAGCAGTACCTTTTCCTTTCTCCTTCCTTTTTCCCTTCGCTCAATCTGAAATCAAGGCAGTTGCGGTCGTGGCTGCAGTAGCTAAGACCACCCCCGACGTTTGCTTGGTCAGTCATGGGCGTTTGGTTGGCGGTGGATCAGTAACCTCAATTAAGGAAGGGTTAGTGCCAAGAACAGTAGCTTGTAAATCCAACAACACTCTGTTCATTGACATGTCTGCTCCCTTGCTAGTTGGTAAAGAAGATGGAGAGTAACCTTTACTGCTCTCAGATTGGCTTGGTGCTTGTGCAGTGGAAGTGGATGTACCAACTTGCTCAACCTCAATCTCCGTGTCCAATTCAGGCCACTCACGAAAACAGATTGTAAGAATTGACTTTTGTTAGATAGTGGACTTATATGTAGGGTTCGTATCCCAACAACTTAGGAGGAGAATGCTTCTCGTAGCTAAAAGTGATTTTGATCGCCTTTCTATTTTCTAAAGTTTTCCTCCGCTGGAAACAACCTTTCCCTGAACCCAAAAAAAAAAATGTGAGTGAAAAACGCTAAGCATCATATAAAAGTGCTGGCAATCAAAGGCAAGTAGAGAAGTAAAGAAAGCATAAAGAAGGATAAAGACCTGGGCAACCGTTGACCCTCAGTACTAACTATGTTCGATGCTTGGTCCCAGATGGAAATTTCCAATTTCCCCTACCAGAAAGAAGTCATCACCATGCTTATCTGCGTCAGGCAAATCGGTCACCAATTGGTATGCAAGAGACCGAGCACGAATGTAATATGTCACACCACTACTATGAGACATATAATAACAATGAACAATATCCCAAATGTCTAAACTAAGCCTGAGTCTTTGGTTTAAGAGGCACACACCCGACAATACCTAAAGGAGTTGGTGGAAATTTGAATGGGAGTGAGCTCAACATGGTGTAAAAAGCAACGAAGCAAAGGGTTAAGAGGGAATCAACTCCCCTTCAACGATACAAGCTATGGTGAAAGCAGTCGTATTTTTAGTGTTTTTTCTCTTAGCACTTGGGCTAGCCAAATTAAGGTCAATCCTTTGGTATGTTATACTCTCTGCGAAAAAGCCATGCCCCTCCGGAGTATTCACCCAACTTTGATATTTCCCCATGAATGAAATGCAAACCAACAGCAAATAACAAGAAGAAGCGAAGTAAGTGGGGAGGGAAATTTGATGGACTTATAATACCAAACCAATGCTGCAAGCTACGAAGTGACAACGTCTACAGAGAAATCGGAATTCGCTGTGCAGATTCACAAATAGCCAAACAAACCCTCTGGGAGTTGAAATCAAAAATGTGCAAGCAATAACAACAACAAAAAGCAAGGTCACAATCATTGAAGTCCAAATTGTTGGCAGATAGGGTTACCATGGGAATCCCGAAAACAAGGTCCTGATTAAAGAAAATAGTTGGAAAGCAAGCAATGACTGGGCAATAAAGCTCAAATGATTAAGAACAACACATAACATGGCAAGCTTACTGGTAACAAAATAGCAGTGCAATGGTGGAACCCACTTGCGGCGAGTAGCGAACTAACGGCAAGAGAGTGTCAAAGTCCACCACCGGGGATGAAGCTCTCAAGCTTTGAAGGTGTTAGGAATCTGCTGAAGGTAAAAAAGTTTGGCAAACAAGATGGGGTTTCTAGAGTGAGAAAATAAATAATAATAATAATAATAAGGAAATGCCCCAACTAACAATTGCCAGAATCAATGGGAAGGGAAAGGCAGCAACAAAATCAACAACAGAGAGTAAGAGGTCACCTACAACCCATGTTGATAGCAACGGTGTCGGAGCAACCTAGTCGTGGACATGCAGATGAACTTTGTCGGCAAGGAAAGCTACTGGAAACATCAAATGATGTCAAGGAGGTGCACTTGAAAAGTGAGCAAGATAGCAACTATAAAGAAATTGGTGATATGCAGAGAGAAGTTGAAACCCACATTTTTATTTGAATCCTCCAATCAAAGCTTGACGCGTGTCTCATAACAGCTACAGAAAGGACAACTCATGTCAGAACCGAGCAGGACCAACCGAGCAAGAATTTAAAAAAAGAAAAGAAAAAGATTGAGCAGTCTAGGAAAACCCACCTATGGACATCCCAGCAGTCAGCACTAAAGATGGGTCCTTTCTTATCTCTGAAAAGCAAAGGCTTATAAGAGTTAGGCAACATAACCAAACAAAGCTTAGGTACGTGATCAATAGGAGAGCAGCTGACAATACTAGAATCAAACCACCGAGCAAAAATTTGGCCTAATCCCCAATCTGTGTGGAAGACCGAGCAACAAACAATTTATCAACGCTGCAAATCCTCCACACGGTACAACACAAAGTAAAAAAAAAAATGATGGCCCAGGCAAGACATTTGTTTATATAAATAAAGGACTTGATTGATACTGGGACCCACCTCATCAAGGCAAAGCATTTGAATTTGCAAACATTACCATTTCAAGTTATGGCAGCCACGAATTGGAAGGTTGGTGGGTCCATTGGCAATCAATGTTGAACTAACTAAGCTCATGAAATCAAATACATGCAACAAGCATACTGCCTTGTCAAGGCTTAAAAAAAAAAAAGAAAAGAAAAAACAAAAAACAAAAGAAAAAGAGAAAAAAAATATTATTAAAAAAAAAATTATTATTAAAGAAAAAAAAAAGAAAAAAAATTAGACCCAACCGAGCAGCGGGCCAATAGCATAGCTCACACTCGAAGATCTTCGAGCAAAGCTAGGGGGTAAATGAAGAGGTCATTTACCACTCTGCACACCAAGCATTAAGCGAACAAGGAGAAGATCGCAAGCCCAAAGGCGATGCTTGGGCCTGGTAACTCTACGAGATCAGAACCAACCCAAGCATGAGTTTGGGCCGAGCTAGTGTTTTAAATGGCCAAACCGGTGGGGCAAGCATTTACTTTGAACCAGAGAAGAACCGCCAAGGGACAAACATGGAGACCAAGTGTGATCTTAAGCCCAACGGACCGATGTGATCCGAACCACGCAGCCCAAGTACACAACCCGGGCCGAGTAGCTAAGAAGGATGACCACTTGAATCAGGGTGCTGAACCAATCGTAAGAAGCGTCCGTTACAAACCAATCATGCAAATTAACTCGCATCCAATACACTGAAGGAGCACTTAATCTGCCGCGAATAACGAAATTACTTAACGGATTCTTCGCTCTTCCCATTGAGGAGCAACCTAATATTTCGGCTAAGTGCTGAGCGGCGAAGAGAGAAACTTAGTGAGCAAGTCAAATAGTCCTTATAAATGGTGTCACGCCCCAAACTTGCCCCTAAAAGTTTGGGCATGACCTATTCAGAAATGGACATGTAACCTGGTAACATAACATACGGGGCCTTATCGAAAGCACGAAATATAAAAAAAATAATGATACAAAAAAAAACTCCATTGAGCTATTTCTACATGCCAGGATCTCATACATCACATGCATCATAGTGGATAGAGAAAGTCCCAAACTATAACCCGGAGCATTGGTTATATACATACACATATACAGTCCCAGCCTGTAATTGAGCATATACAAAACATGAAAGTTATATACATCAACCTTAGATGGACACTCAAAAGCAAGCCAACATATTAACAGCTTAACAAAATAAATGGCCTTGTATAGTGCCTGGACACACGAAGGTTGACAAAAGAAAGCGGGCGTCATGGCTAGGACTGACACCTGATGGGTGACCTACAGAAACAGACATAACAGAGAGTGAGCCGGGCTCAATGAATAGTAATAATAAATAAAACGATGCTTAACTTGAAACGTAGTACATAACAATGCATATAACGATGCAGAGTTCACATAGTTAGTCTGACTCTGTGCTAAATACCTGACGGCCTTAGGCCCAATCCTGCAACATAAACATAATGGCTATAAGCCCATGAAACGTGGTGGCACGAGGCCCTTGGAACATGTGGCACAAGGCCCTTGAAACATATGGCACGAGGCCCTTGAAACATGTGGCCCGAGGCCCTTGAAAAGTTGGCATAAAGCCCTTGAAACATATGGCACGAGGCCCTTGAAAAGTTGGCATAAAGCCCTTGAAAGATTGGCATGAAGCCCTTGAAACATATGGCACAAGGCCCTTGAAAAGTTGGCATAAAGCCCTTGAAAGATTGACATGAAGCCCTTGAAACATATGGCACAAGGCCCTTGAAAAGTTGGCATAAAGCCCTTGAAAGATTAGCATGAAGCCCTTGAAACATATGTATATTGTCATACCATAAATGGAAATAAATCATATATGTTCCTTATGCATATTCTTTATACTTGAACCATAAACAGAAATTAGGAGTCATACTCGTAACATACTTGAACTTGTAACATGCGTATACCTGTAACATACTTGATCTTGTAACATACTTGAACTTGTAACCTGCTTGAACTTATAACATACATGAACTTGTAACCTACTTGAACTTATAACATACATGAACTTGTAACCTACTGTAGACACCCCATTTTTGACCAACCTTAAGACTCAGACGTCACCGATTGAGCGCTCGGTGATATTGCATATTGCGCCCGTTCAGAAGTTTCAGAGTCTCGGCTGCGAGCCTTGCCTCCTGACTTCCGGGCTCTTTTGTCTTGCCTCGGTTTGCGAACCAGGCTCCGTTTTCTCTATTTTCTCTTCCTGAAGGGAGGGAGAGGTCTCGTAGATCATCTCTCAGTGGCCGTAGGCTGCGTTTCGTGGTCGTAGGCCATTCATCCCCTTTGGAGCCCAATTTCCGGTTTTTCGGAGCCGACGGCCGTGTACCTCGGTTCGGGACCGCTTAACCACCTCCGTTTGCTCCCTTTTTTTTTTTGGTATACACCTCCATCCTCCATTACAACACTTTGAGGTTGTTTTCCAGAGGCTAGGAGCTCCTCTTCTTGGTCCAAAAGCTGCTAGTTCATTGGTCTACAAGGGTAAGTCTCTTCTCCCTCTCTTTTGGCTCCATTTTGCATGCTTTCTTAGCCTTTTTTTCTTGCATTTTTGGGCTCCGACCTGAACTGAAAATAGTCATATTTTGAGCTCATCTCCATGTTTGATCAAGGGTCTTTCTCTGTTTGAGGTCTCCTTCTCTCCCCTTGTGTTTAAACTCTCTTTTAGGCCTATTTTTGCATGATGTTTTAGGCTTATTTTTGAGCTGTTTTGGACTTGATCATAAACTGTAAAATGTCTTTTTTTGAGACCCTCTTCAACTTTGTTGAAGGGCTCTCTTTGGTTTGAGGCCAGTAGCTACCACTTGCCTCTTTATCTCTCTTTTAGGCCTATTTTTGCATGATGTTTTAGGCTTATTTGTGAGCTGTTTCGGACTTGGTCATAAACTGTAAAATGTCTTTTTTGAGGCCCCTCTTCAACTTTGTTGAAGGGCTCTCTTCGGTTTGAGGCCAGTAGCTACCACTTGCCTCTTTATCTCTCTTTTAGGCCTATTTTGGGAGGAAACTTGAATTTGAATTTCCCCGCTTTTCCTCCACTCTTTTCCCTATAAAACCAGCAGCTCCAGCTGCATTCTGAGAGGTTACAAAATTGTGTTGGAGCCTTATATATATATCTCTCCCTCTCCCTCTCTTCCAAGCTTCAAAAACCCCAAAGTTCTTCACCAATCCATAGCTCTACACCTCTCCACTCCATACCAGAAACTTGGAGGTCATTTCCAGAGGTAAGAAGCATCATTTCTTGGTTCAAGAGCAGCTGGTCCATTGGTCTTCAAGGGTGAGCCTTCTTCTTCCTTTTTTCTAGCCTTTTCTTGATTCATTTGTAAGCCTTGTGTGCAAGCATTTTTGGGCTCTGACCCAAACTATAAATAGTCTTATTTTTAGCTCCTTTTCATGTTTGATTAAGGACCTCTTGCTGTTTGAGGTCCCCAGCTACCACTTGCTTCTTTACCTCTCTTTTTTGGCCTTTTTTTGCATAGTATTTTAGGCCTATTTGTGAGCTGTTTTGGACTTTTCCATAAACTGAAAAATACCATTTTTTGGGTCACTCTTCAACATTGTTGAAGGGCCGTCCTCTGTTTGAGGCCAGCAGCTATCACTTGCTTCTTTATCCCTCTTTTGGCCTTTTTCTTGCGTAATGTTTTAGGCCTACTTGTGTTTTTTCGTGGCTTGATGTAAACTGTGAAGTTCCATGTTTTGAGCCCTTCTTCAACTTTGTTGAAGGGCTCTTGGCCATTTGGGGCCGGCTGCTTCCCCTTACCTCTATCATCTCTTTTAGGGCCTTTTCTTGCATGATAGATAAGCCATATTTGTGATCACTTTTGAGACTTGTTGTAAACTGAAAAAAGGCTTTCTTTGACAGTATCTTCATGTTTTATTAAGGTTCCATACTTGTTTGAGGTCATATGCTATCTTGTATGCTTGGTTGCCTCATATTTTGAGCTTTATATCTTAGTTATTGTTGCATGCCTTGTTTGGCCCTCTAGCCACTGGAATCTAGTGGATTTCCAGTGGCTTGGCTGCTGTTTTGAGCCTCCAACTTAGAGGGGGTGACCCCCTCTCACCTTGACTTGTTTGATGGCCATTTTGGCCTTTCAAAGCGACCCCATCTTGCATGCTTCTTAGTCACATTTTGGGGCCAATTTGTTGAGTTTTGGGACCACCATATTTGATTTTCATAGTTGGTTTGGGGCTGCCACATGTTCATCTTGTATGTGCTTAAGAATCCCTTGTATGGCCCTCTAAAGCAACTCATCATTTTGGCATGCCATGGTTGCATATCAGTGGTTATTTGGGCCTATTTTCATATGATTTATTCACTGATTTTTGATGGTTTGGTCAGATTCCATGTGCATCTTACATTTGCCATGTAAACCATGTTTGTTGATCAAAATCGCATGCTATTTTAAGCCATCTTGCTAGCACTTTTTGGCCACACTTTAAACTGGAAAAGTGCATGTTTTGGGACTGTCTTGACTCTGTCTTTACACTTCATGTTCAAATAATGCATGCTTTGTATAGCTATAAGTCATTCCAATGCCTTGTCTTGTGTTTCGGGGTTCATTTCATGCATCGGGTGTCATATTGCCATGTTTCGGGGCTGTTTAGCATCATATTTTAGTATTGAAATTTGCATGTTTGTATGCCATATTCCATGCCTTGCCATGCTTTGGTAGAGTGGCATTTGTGCCTTAGGTTCGATCCTCGGTTTGCGTGCATGCGTGCACGCATTTCGAGTGTCCCTTTTTTCATCTTATGGCCTCTTATGTGAGTGGGGCTGAGGTCCACTTGTGTTGGTGTAAGTCCATTATGCATTGTGTATGCCATTTCATTTCATAGCATTGTGTATGCTAGGTTGTATGTTAGCGCATTGTGTATGCCATGTTACATCGTGCATCGTGTATGCCATTTCATAGCATTGTGCATGTTAGGTTGTATCTTAGTTGCATTCATGCATGTCATGCATATTGCATTGTGTTTGGGATAGGAGTTAGCCCGAGCACGGGAAACGAGGGACGTTTCGTACTCCGAGTGACGGAACGTGTCTCAATTCCCAGTCACCGACACTCCGGATTATCCATGATGGAGTCTTGGTCTTGTTGTGTTTTCATGTGCATTCATTCTATATTGAGTTGTGCAATTCGACTCCTCGGCCATCATGCATCGAGATGCGTGATTGGTGGCACGAGGATCGAGGCATGCATACATATGTGAAAATACATTGCCATGCCCCTTTCTTGCTCTCTGTTGCAGCAATCAGAAATCAGCAGCTTTCAAAAGCCTTGCACAGCATTCCGGCATCAATTGCAAACAGAGGCTAATTGGGGCATCGCAGTGGATTGCCGCGCAAAGCAGCTCAAACATGCATCATCCATCATCCGGAATAGAGTCGAGGCAGTCCCTAGCTTGCATGCTAGTTTACAGCTTTCCTAGTTTAATTTATTAATTAATTAGGATTTTGTATTTATTCGGACTGTAACTATTCATTTGGGACTGTATTATTTGTTTGGACCCTCCGAGCGAGGGTACAACTGTAATAAGTGTGCGTGCGTGTGATGTATGTCTTCCAACCCCACGTCTTTCTCCCTTTTATTTACCAGCTTATGATGGTTAGATTAGGGCATGTTTCAATTAGCATACAGTATGATAGCATGTTTGCATTCATTCATCTGTTTTGCATGCACCGGGCTCGGCGCATCATACTAACTGCATTTGTATTTCAATTCCGAGTTGAATACATGTTAGCTGTAGCATTCCATATGCCATGTTTAGAATAGCCGAGCTTGCTATAGTTGCATTATTGCATGTGTTGCATTAGGCATTTTTGTATAATTAGGATCATGCATGATTTCTAATTAGCTTCTGTTTTGGCTTGGAGTACTCGGTGAGTTTTTATGCTTTAGCATCCTTGCATGCGTGTGAGTGACTGCCATGAATAGCATGCTTACCATGAGGCTAACTGCTTATGTGATATAACTGCCTGAGTGCCTGTGGGTGAAGGTTGGGTTATTTGGATTGGGACAAATCATCAACT
This sequence comes from Camellia japonica, assembly GCA_030407325.1. Classification (NCBI taxonomy): domain Eukaryota; kingdom Viridiplantae; phylum Streptophyta; class Magnoliopsida; order Ericales; family Theaceae; genus Camellia; species Camellia japonica. Next base: position 64,177,501 of record JAPPVO010000036.1, read on the forward strand.
GCGAGTTTTAAGCCCAGATAGTGGCAAAACCATTTTTTTTCTAAGCCCACCTGAGGGTGGCAAAATCTGCATTTTAAGCCTACTTGCGAGTAGCAAACCATCTTTCAAAAACAAAAAATGAAATGTTTTGTTCCAATTCAGGCGGCCCGGTCTATACTTGTATGTTGTGCGCATCACATATAAATCTAGGCTATAACCGGAATAATAACACATAATGTTTTCAAAACTTGATATCATGGTTAGTAGAGGCCGATCTTTGATCGGGCGAGCGGGGGTGCTCACGAAGTGACCTTCCCCAATCGTACCCAAGTTCCCGAGCCGAGGCAACTTTGGTGATGACGGACACGTGGCCTTAGGCACGAGTCAGGGTTTCCTAAATTTCCCAAAATAAAATTTTAGGTGGCGACTCTGTATCTGGCAAAGCAGTCCATGTTTGGCACTTCTTTCAAAAATCTGTTTTCTCAAAACGATTTGCCGGATTTGGACTCTTTGGTTCAGATTAAGAACCGTGACACAAATCGAGTCCGAGCTGTAGCGAGGTCCCCCGCGGGCTTGTTACAGTTTCTGGCGACTCTGCTGGGGATTTAGAGAACTTGACTCGAACTCATGATATCTGGTTTTGACTACACTTATGTGTTTCTTTTGCATTGCATTTGCATTGGTGCGCCTAGGACACCGTGTTTGCCATCTGCTATTCCTGAACGGTTTGCCGGAGGCTTGTCTTGTCAAGGCATGACCATAAGGCTGACCGGTTGTGGGCTCTGCCAGTATGGGAACACAAACCCCGGTTTTACCGGGGCACCCTTTTGACCATTCGACCTAGTGCATATCGAAATCCGTAGTGACCATTCCAAACTAGGACAGGTTGCTTACCCGATATAGGTTGTTTGAAACCGCTGCGTGCGTAGTGAAACCCTAGCTCCTGACAAAATAGGACAGGGAAACCCTACCCCAACATAGGGGTGTTTTGGCTCTCACTTGTCTGCTATGTGCTTTTAGAGTGCGTCTCTATAGGAATGCATGTATCAGTCTACAAGTTTGGGCATCAGGCCTGCGGGCACCAGTTCAGTAGTTTGGGCATCAGACCTGCGGGCACCAGTTCAGTACTTTGAGAATCAGTTTACCTGAGGGTATCAGTTTACGGGCAGAATTCTGTAGGGGCACAGTCATTCAGCCCGGCTCATATGGGTTATCGTGAAATCAGGCTGAGATGCTGCATGTTTTCTCTTTTGCTAGGTAGTCCTGGAACTACAGCTTCAGAAGGCTTCGATATCCCCCGGGTACATTGGACTAGTGCTGATAGACTTTGTCAGGTCAGAGATTCAATTCAAGGGCAACCAGTGTTCTTTCGCTGAGGCAAGGCAAAGAAGGGCCAGACAGGGTTCATTGGTTCATCTGATCCAACAGTCACCAGTCACATCATCAGTAGACCCGTGATGGCACAGGGTTCGGAAGAATTTGTGGCCGTAATAGCAGCGCTAAATCAGGGAACTGCCATGCAGGCTGAGACCAGTATTGAAACGCAGCGCCCATCTGGGGCATCTGCCTCACATCCAGCTTTGGGACCCCAGCCGAACTTTGACCCACTTCCGCCAGCTGAAGATTTGCAGGGTCCAGATCCTCGAGAAGGGTTGGCTCAAGCCCGAGTTTTCAGACCCTTGGTGCAGCCTAATGAGAGGCTTTATCCCCTTGATGTTAATGAGCTCGATCTGACCGCAGTGAAAATTGCAAACCTTGAGAAGCAATTCAAAAAGGCACATGGCCTTAACTCCATTCCCGACATTGAGGATGGGTACACCGAGGCTGCCGTACGGCTCCCAGACAGATTCAAAATGCCACATATTGACCGTTTCGACGGTCTGGATCCTATGGTACATATCCGGCTTTTCTTGGATATCCTGAAGCCGATGGGTCTGACTAAGCCACATAAAACTCTCTCTGTATGGAAGAACCCTGTCGGGTGTAGCAGCCACTTGGTACGCTAAGTTGGAGAATACAGTGAAGCAAAACTGGGAAGAATTGGCTGAGGCCTTTGTTGATCAGTATTCTTACAATACCCAAGTTGAAATGACCATCCAAGAGCTTGAAGCAACCCGCCAGAACCCAACAGAGCCTTTTGTGGAATTTATTGCGAGATGGAGAGCAAAGGCAGCACAGATGACAGATCGTCGCCCTTCTGAGAGGGATCAAGTGCAGATGATGGTGCGAAACCTCGAGCATGATATGTTGCAAAAATTGATAGTCGCTCCACTATTCACTTTCAAAAGTTTGCATGAACTGGGGGTTCAGGTCGAGAATGCGTTCAACAGTGGGATCATTCCCAGAACAAGGGAACCGACAAGGAGGGTGATTTCAAGAAGTACCAATGCCGGAAGTAGCACTATTCCCGAACCCACTGAAATCAATACAGTCACCACAGCCAACCCTTTTGCCAAACCAAGCCTACAAACAACCAGCCCAGCCCGAGCTCAGGGCAGAACTTTCACCCCTCTCCATATGAGCCTGACTAGCGCACTAAAAGTCCTGATGGAAAGAGGGCATCTCAAACCCCTCGATCCTCAACCTCTGCCTGACCCACTCCCAGCTAGACATAACCCCTCCAAGTACTGTATGTACCATCAGCAGCGCGGTCATGGCACCGACCGTTGCTACCACCACCACCACCGCCACTACCCTTCGTCATTCCAAAATCTCATCGACAACCGGACGATAGCTCCACCCTCAGACCCCCACCAAACATCTCTTGCCTACCTCAATCTCATCCATATACTACCATCCACCTATGACCCCAGCATATACATCACCCCGGCCCATCTACCCAAGCCTGAGGTGTTTATCCCAGAAAGCATGGACTTATGCATGATGCACCTAGACCCCAATCATCTCAAACCCGTGAGCCCACTACTTCTGAGCTAAGAGAATGATCGAAGATCTTCAAAGAACTGTGACCGATCTGCCTCCGGGACATTGGCTCCATCATCGACCACACCACCACATACTGGGAATTTCATGTCAAAAGGCCCCCCAGTCTTGGGACGGGCTGCATTTGAGGAAGCCAATCCCTTGGCAAAGGGAGGCGAGTGGAAAGAACAAGGTAGGGGGGGCATGGATCCCCATGAACATCTTCTGTTGGCTGTTGAGGCTTTGAAAGCCGAGGGACTGAACAAAGAGCAAGTGCTCGCAGTTGTTGCAAAAACTGTGGACGACATTTTCGCCACTCAAGTTGGGGGCAGTTTGAATCAAGGGGCAAGCCGGGAGAAGGGTCGTTGTATCAGAAACGTTCCTTTCAGCTATAATCCTGCACTCGGAAGAAATCAACAAACCAGGCCAGCACCTGCCAATCCCTTCGCTGGTGCGCCCAGCAAAAATCCACAAACCTTGAAGTACCAACCCCGAGGTCGAGGTCTTCCATGCCCTCTATATGCCTTTGTCCAAAGCTCTCCAAATCCTTGTTGGACAAGGCCATCTCAAACCCCTTGAGCCTCGGCCTCTCCGAACCCTCTTCCGGCTACGCATGATGCTACCCAGTACTGCGCATACCATCACAAACCGGTCATGACACTGACAGTTGCTTTCTTGTCTGCGCCATGATGTACAGATCTGTTTGACAACAGGGTCATCCCCGCGCCAGTCCAGCAAAGTCTATCGCACTCGACATGAACCTGTGGGGGATAATGTGACTATGTGATCGGGGGATGAACCACCTGCGGATGGCACTCGATTTCTCCAGACGTATGGCGTATGGCACGCATGTTTTGAGCATTTGTGAATACCAGTTTTTATGTTTTCTGACTTGGGTATTGAGTCAGTCTTGTTGTTTTGTACAAAGTTAGTCTTTTCTTACTGAGTCAGTAGGGTCTGTCTTGGTGTACGAGTCAGTCCTGTTGTACGAGTCGGGTGATTCCGGGGGTGTTACCTCGGATGTCACCATTTTGTTTCACGTTTGTCTTTTCATTTTCTTTTGAGTCTGTTTCTGTCCTGTTCTGCCTTGGAGCCAGTAATGCCAACAGATTTGAATGAACAGCAGTGATTTTCACGCTCTCGCGTTTGCTTCTGCCTTGTGCCAGTTATGCCGGAAGTTCTGAATGAGATGGCAGTATTTGACTAAGAATTCTATCTTTTTCTGTGCCTTGAAGTCATTGTAATGACCTGAGTTTTTCAAAACTTTTTGAACACTGTGGTGAAAACAAAGAGGGAGGAATTCCTCGGGATTTGCAAAACTTTGATCAAACTGAAGAAAGAGAGGCGTGCTAAGCCCTTAATGAATGAAATCATGCTTGTTAGTGTGAGTACTGGAAGGATCCTGGCTTGATCAGATTGGTTCTACACTGTCTTCAGCGCGAGCGACTGGTCGCTTTCTTAAAAGATTTCAAAAAAAATGTTTTGCGCGGTCCTGCGAAGACCTGTGTAGAATCGCTCTTGGATTGTGCAGCTTAGGATCGCTCTCAGCCTCGAGACTCGACCCCTCTGCTTTCAAAACCTTGAACTTGGATTCAGAGTGTTCAACGGTCAACTACAATGTGAGGCCTGTGTGGCCAGATTCAAAGCAGCCCTCGAACAAGAGGCAAGAAAGTCAGATCAAGAAGACCAGATGTCATCAAAAGAAGCTTGCAAAGCTAGATCAGAAGCACCCTTGGAACTAGGGGCAAAGAATTTCAAATGTGCTCGAAGAGCCGAAGATGGATCATTCCACAAATCAAAGAAGGTCGGCAAGAATGCCAAATCCCAGAGGGAGGAAGAAGAAAGCATTGCTGAGGGATAACCGAGTTCCTATCCACAACACTAGAGGCAAATTCAGCCCCCGTTGGATGGACTCCTACACCGTCAGCGAACAGCAGCCACTCTCTTGGATTCAGACGGATTCGAGATCTCAAACCATTTGACATGGACAAAGCTACACTTTTACCCTTGAGAGGCTCGCTGGGCCAAAACCCGGAAGGGCGACCCAGGCAAAAGTTAGAGCAAGAAAAGAAGAAAAAGAACAAAAAAAAAGAAAAAGAACAAAAGAACAAAAAAAGAAAGAAAATGCAAAGAAAAGATGAAAAAGAAATGAAAAGAATTGAAAAGAAGAAAAACAAACTCGCAAGGTTGAAAACCCGCAACAGGCACCTTGGCAAAAGTTAGAGCATAAAAGGAGAGGTTAATACCCGAGTGTACCTTAACCCCGAACTACGTGAGGCTTGATTCCCATCTTTGGGATACGTAGGCAACTTCATTCTGAAGTCCAGCCGTAAAACAATTCAAATTCGATTGTGTCCATGCGATGGTTTGGTCATCTTTGTCTTCTCTGTATCTGAGGATTTGGTTGTGTTCGTTACTCTGAGATGCGCTGCGGTGCCATTCAAACAAGGGGCAACTTTCCGTTGCTATTCAATGCGCTGCGGTGCCATTCAAACAAGGGGCAACTTTCCGTTGCCATGCAGTGTCCTTCACGAAAGGGGCAATTTTCCTTCGGATCTGAGGTTGTGCATCTCAAGAGTAGGTTCCGTGCTCGTTTAGCAGTGGCCGTTCGCGAAATAGTTTTTGAGAATTTTTACTGAGGTTGACTAATTTTCTCGAAAAGTATTCCATTTTTCCAAACTGGACCATTTCTTGGACCCAAAAAAGGAAAATTTTCAGTGCTCATAGCCTGACTTGCATGATTTTAAATCAGAAAATTGAACAAGCATGTTAATCTAACTCTCATTTTGGTCAAAATTGTTTTAGTAGAAAGCCAAAAACAAAAAAATGGTTGAAATGATGAACTAGGGGCACAGTTGAGTCAGGTGTTCTGTCTCTCCCTATTGTCAACATACTTGCCAGAAAGGGCACCTACTTGCGAAGAAGGGCACTCTACCAGCCAGAAAAGGGCACACTGAAGCTAACCACAAAAGGGCGAAAGCTCTCACACCTTCCGAGCAATGAGGTATCAAGCCAAGTGCGAAGCACGAACTGGAATGGATCAAGATATTCCACTCCCTCATCTGGACAGATCTGATCACGTCCAAACTCCCCAGCAGAGCATCGTCAACCGATGTCAGCTGCAGATTTGCTACACACCCAGTTGTAGCACAGCCCCTCTGTGGGAGAAACTCACTAGCTGCGTGCAGAAGAAGAAGGATCTAGCAGAATGCTAGGGGCATGAGCCCGCAATTTCTTGTTTATCCATCAACCACCCAGGGGAGGGATTAAAAATGAGAGATTGAAGAATAGAGAGATGTGCGTTGAGAGAAAAAGTGAGAAAGGGCTTTTTCAGAAAAACAGAGCTGAGGGCCAAGTGATGTGAGAACCACAAATGAGAAAGGGTGGGAAACAATACCCGGAGAAACTGGCTCCTCGTGCACCGAGAGGTCTCTCACCTTTGTAACACAGCTGAGTGTTGTGAGTTTGTGCGTTTTGTTTGTCTCGATTCTTGTTTTGAGTCGTTTGAGTGTCAACAGATGTGTTTAGGTCTTTATTCTACCTTGTTTTTCCTTTGTTGAGTTGTGTTTTGGTTGTTCTACCTTTGTTTTCCATTGTTGAGTCGTTTTGGCTGTGGTCAGTTGTAGGCTCAATACCCGGTTGAGAACCCTTTTCTCATTTCAATTCAAAAATCGTTTTGTGCTCAGAGTGCCGTGTCGTTCTCCACATTTGTGCAAAAAAGGATCAGTTTTTCATAAAGCCGCAGGGTTCAACCCAGGTCATGTCAGAATAGTAAAACAAGGACCTATCTGAAGCTATTTAGGTTCCAGACTGCAAAGCAAAAGAAAAGAGGGAAAATTGGAGTATCTTAGCATGTTTCAACTTTAGCAAAATCCGAGACTGCATTCCAGGTGCACCTTCTCAGGCCTCGCTGTTTCTCTGAGTATGAGTGTATCTCGACCCCAAGTGTAAGCCTGCTTCAAGTCAGAATGGCAGTCCAAGCAGCACCCAAGGGTTTCACATGCAGATGTTATCTCTCGCCAATATGAACATGGTGTGCCCTTTTTTAGCTGAGTGAGTTGTGAAGTCCTCTAAGAGGCACCAGAGTACATATTTGATGCTCCTCTATTGCATAGAATGTGAACTTTCATATACACTGTTGTTGCATGCGTGCCGCGCATCGTTATGATTCATGCATAGAATATGCTTGCTTTCAATATTGCATAGAATGTGCTTCCATACTTGCATAGAAAATGCTCGTATCTTTTGCATGGAAAATGCCCCTTTACTTGCATAGAAGATGCATTTTATCGCACTTTCTTGTGCATTTTATCTAGCTCGCACTGTCTTGTGCACTTACACTTTGTATCTCACTAGCACTGTCTTGTGCATCTTGCGGTTGTATCTCACTCGCACTGTCTTGTGCATTTCAAATCACTCGCGCTGTTTAGCGTATCGCACTGTTTTGTGCATTTCTAATCACTCGCGCTGTTTAGCGTATCGTACTGTTTTGTGCATTTCTAATCACTCACGTTGTTTAGCGTATCGCACTGTTTTGTGCATTTCTAATCACTCGCGCTGTTTAGCGTATCGCACTGTTTTGTGCATTTCTTATCACTCGCGCTATTTTGCGCACCACAATCGCACTGTTTTGTGAAGTTTATCATTCGCGCTATTTTGCGCACCTCCATCGCACTGTTTTGTGCAGTTTACATTCGCGCTATTTTGCGCATCGCACTGTTCTATGCAGTTTATCACTCGCGCTATTTTGCGCACCACAATCGCACTGTTTTGTGCAGTTTATCGTTCGCGCTATTTTGCGCACCTCCATCGCACTGTTTTGTGCAGTTTACATTTGCGCTATTTTGCGCATCGCACTGTTCTGTGCAGTTTATCACTCGCGCTATTTTGCGCACCACAATCGCACTGTTTTGTGCAGTTTATCATTCGCGCTATTTTGCGCACCTCCATCGCACTGTCTTGTGCATTGCATTCATCGCGCTATTTTGTGCTTTGCATATCACATCGCACTATCTTGTGCATTTCAAATCAATCGCGCTGTTTAGCGTATCGCACTATTTTGTGCATTGTATCATTCATGCTATCTTGCACACCTCACCTGCACTTGTTAGTGTATTGCATCGCGCTATCTTGCGCTATGACCATTACTTGCATTGTGCATGCATTTTATCGCGCTATCTTGCGCACCTCACCTTCTGTATCACACTGTTTTGTGCATTTACCCTACTCGCACTGTTTTGTGCACCTTTAGCTCGCACTGTCTTGTGCACTCACCTGGTCTAGGAGACCTTAAATCCTCCGGTCTAAGGAGACCTTAAATCCTGCATCATCATTCACGCTGTTTTGCGCATCGTACTTGCATTTCTCCGCACTGTCTTGTGCACTCCCTGGTCTAGAAGACCTTAAATCCTCTAAAGGTGCAATTCCTTTGGTGTTTGTCGTGCCCGAACGACTTCCAATGGTCTGGTATAGCCACCCTGTGTGTTTGCGGTGAGTTCCTAGGAGACCAACTGAGACGGTGGAAACTAGAGTTCGAATGGCTCTTGCCTAGAACGCAAAGGTTCGGGATTTCCGAGACTAAAGTCTGGTTTATACCCAGAGGTATATCCTTGGCTTGAAATCTGTATCGGCAGCCCCATAGATTGAGATAGCATATGTATGCGCCTCAATTCTGGATACTGAATCAACCTAGTCTGTCACCCTGTTGGAGAATAGGGAAAGCTACGACCATAGCCAGGGAGAAAAGTAGCACCTGTGGTTCGACCAAGAAGAAGCGAGAGATCCCCAGCACCGTGAGGCACGATATTGTATGTACGGTTCATTTGAGGCTGGTGTGACCAGACGAATCGCGCAAGTATTGTATCTTCTCCGTGTGAGACGTGGCGAGAATTGAATAATTCTCCGCATTCTTAACTGTATGAAATGTAGTTGTTGCTTGGCATTCTTGCTTAAAACTGTTGCATCCATTGTGAATATGTGCTTTATTACAGCTTGCTGCATTTGCATGATCATTGAGTCACCTTCGGCGTCTTGCATTGCCAGTTGCATTTTGCCCTCCCCTGCCTGCCGGCGCGCCTGCGGGCACATCTCTGTTTATCTCGCCTGTTTGTCTAAGTCTTCGGCCTTGTCAAGAATGGGTCGTCTCTAGGCTTTAACATTCACTCCCGTCACTTATGACTTTCGAGTTCTGTCAAAGAGGGGCAACTGTAGACACCCCATTTTTGACCGACCTTAAGACTCAGACGTCACCGATTGAGCGCTCGGTGATATTGAATATTGCGCCCGTTCAGAAGTTTCAGAGTCTCGGCTGCGAGCCTTGCCTCCTGACTTCCGGGGCTCTTTCGTGTCTTACCTCGGTTTGCGAACCAGGCTCCGTTTTCTCTATTTTCTCTTCCCGAAGGGAGGGAGAGGTCTCGTAGATCATCTCTCAGTGTCCGTAGGCTACGTTTCGTGGTCGTAGGCCATTCATCCCGTTTGGAGCCTGGTTTCCACTTTTTCGGAGCCGACGGCCGTGTGCCTCGGTTCGAGACTGCTTAACCACCTCCGTTTGCTCCTTTTTTTTTTGGTATACACCTCCATCCTCCATTACAACACTTTGAGGCTGTTTTCTAGAGGCTAGGAGCTCCTCTTCTTGGTCCAAAAGCTGCTGGTTCATTGGTCTACAAGGGTAAGTCTCTTGTCCCTCTCTTTTGGCTCCATTTTGCATGCTTTCTTAGCCTTTGTTGCTTGCATTTTTGGGCTCCGACCTGAACTGAAAATAGTCATATTTTGAGCTCATCTCCATATTTGATTAAGGGTCTTTCTCTGTTTGAGGTCTCCTTCTCACCCCTTGTGTTTAAACTCTCTTTTAGGCCTATTTTTGCATGATATTTTAGGCTTATTTGTGAGCTGTTTTGGACTTGATCATAAACTGTAAAATGTCTTTTTTTGAGCCCCTCTTCAACTTTGTTGAAGGGCTCTCTTCGGTTTGAGGCCAGTAGCTACCACTTGCCTCTTTATCTCTCTTTTAGGCCTATTTTTGCATGATATTTTAGGCTTATTTGTGAGCTGTTTCGGACTTGGTCATAAACTGTAAAATGTCTTGTTTTGAGCCCCTCTTCAACTTTGTTGAAGGGCTCTCTTCGGTTTGAGGCCAGTAGCTACCACTTGCCTCTTTATCTCTCTTTTAGGCCTATTTTGAGGGGAAACTTGAATTTGAATTTCCCCCATTTTCCTCCACTCTTTTGCCTATAAAACCAGCAGCTCCAGCTGCATTTTGAGAGGTTACAAAATTGTGTTAGAGCCTTATATATATATATCTCCCTCTCCCTCTCTTCCAAGCTTCAAAAACCCCAAAGTTCTTCACCAATCCATAGCTCTACACCTCTCTACTCCATACCAGCAACTTGGAGGTCATTTCCAGAGGCAAGTAGCATCATTTCTTGGTTCAAGAGCAGCTGGTCCATTGGTCTTCAAGGGTGAGCCTTCTTCTTCCTTTTTTCTAGCCTTTTCTTGATTCATTTGTAAGCCTTGTGTGCAAGCATTTTTGGGCTCCGACCCAAACTGTAAATAGTCTTATTTTTAGCTCCTTTTCATGTTTGATTAAGGACCTCTTGCTGTTTGAGGTCCCAGCTACACTTGCTTCTTTACCTCTCTTTTTTGGCTTTTTTTGCATAGTATTTTAGGCCTATTTGTGAGCTGTTTTGGACTTTTCCATAAACTGAAAAATACATTTTTTGGGCCCCTCTTCAACATTGTTGAAGGGCCCTCCTCTGTTTGAGGCCAGCAGCTATCACTTGCTTCTTTATCCCTCTTTTGGCCTTTTTTTGCGTAATGTTTTAGGCCTACTTGTGTTTATTTTCGTGGCTTGATGTAAACTTGTGAAGTGCCATGTTTTGAGCCCCTCTTCAACTTTTTAAGGGCTCTTGGCCATTTGGGGCCGTCTGCTGCCCCTTACCTCTATCATCTCTTTTAGGGCCTTTTCTTGCATGATATATTTGTGATCACTTTTGAGACTTTTTGTAAACTGGAAAAAGGCTTGTTTTGATAGTATCTTCATGGTTTATTAAGGTTCCATACTTTTTTAAGGTCATATGCTATCTTGTATGCTTGGTTGCCTCCTATTTTGAGCTTTATATCTTAGTTATTGTTGCATGCCTTGTTTGGCCCTCTAGCCACTGGAATCCAGTGGATTTCCAGTGGCTTGGCTTCTGTTTTGAGCCTCCAACTTAGAGGGGGGTGACCCCCTCTCACCTTGACTTGTTTGATGGCCATTTTGGCCTTTCAAAGCGACCCCATCTTGCATGCTTCTTAGTCACATTTTGGGGCCAATTTGAGTTTTGGGACCACCATATTTGATTTTCATAGTTGATTTGGGGCTGCCACATGTTCATCTTGTATGTGCTTAAGAATCCCTTGTATGGCCCTCTAAAGCAACTCATCATTTTGGCATGCCATGGTTGCATATCAATGGTTATTTGGGCCTATTTTCATATGATTTATTCACTGATTTTTGATGGTTTGGTCAGATTCCATGTGCATCTTACACTTGCCATGTAAACCATGTTTGTTGATCAAAATCGCATGCTATTTTAAGTCATCTTGCTAGCACTTTTTGGCCACACTTTAAACTGGAAAAGTGCATGTTTTGGGACTGTCTTGACTCTGTCTTCACACTTCATGTTCAAATAATGCATGCTTTGTATAGCTATAAGTCATTCCATATGCCTTGTCTTGTGTTTCGGGGTTCATTTCATGCATCGGGTGTCATATTGCCATGTTTCGGGGCTGTTTAGCATCATATTTTAGTATTGAAATTTGCATGTTTGTATGCCATATTCCATGCCTTGCCATGCTTTGGTAGAGTGGCATTTGTGCCTTAGGTTCGATCCTCGGTTTGCGTGCATGCGTGCACGCATTTCGAGTGTCCCTTTTTTCATCTTATGGCCTCTTATGTGAGTGGGCTGAGGTCCACTTGTGTTGGTGTAAGTCCATTATGCATTGTGTATGCCATTTCATTTCATAGCATTGTGTATGCTAGGTTGTATGTTAGCGCATTGTGTATGCATGTTACATCGTGCATCGTGTATGCCATTTCATAGCATTGTGCATGTTAGGTTGTATCTTAGTTGCATTCATGCATGTCATGCATATTGCATTGTGTTTGGGATAGGAGTTAGCCCGAGCACGGGAAACGAGGGACGTTTCGTACTCCGAGTGACGGAACGTGTCTCAATTCCCAGTCACCGACACTCCGGATTATCCATGATGGAGTCTTGGTCTTGTTGTGTTTTCATGTGCATTCATTCTATATTGAGTTGTGCAATTCGACTCCTCGGCCATCATGCATCGAGATGCGTGATTGGTGGCACGAGGATCGAGGCATGCATACATATGTGAAAATACATTGCCATGCCCCTTTCTTGCTCTCTGTTGCAGCAAATCAGAAATCAGCAGCTTTCAAAAGCCTTGCACAGCATTCCGGCATCAATTGCAAACAGAGGCTAATTGGGGCATCGCAGTGGATTGCCGCGCAAAGCAGCTCAAATGCATCATCCATCATCCGGAATAGAGTCGAGGCAGTCCCTAGCTTGCATGCTAGTTTACAGCTTTCCTAGTTTAATTTGTTAATTAATTAGGATTTTGTATTTATTCGACTGTAACTATTCATTTGGGACTGTATTATTTGTTTGGACCCTCCGAGCGAGGGTACAAGTAATAAGTGTGCGTGCGTGTGATGTATGTCTTCCAACCCCACGTCTTTCTCCCTTTTATTTACCAGCTTATGATGGTTAGATTAGGGCATGTTTCAATTAGCATACAGTATGATAGCATGTTTGCATTCATTCATCTGTTTTGCATGCACCGGGCTCGGCGCATCATACTAACTGCATTTGTATTTCAATTCCGAGTTGAATACATGTTAGCTGTAGCATTCCATATGCCATGTTTAGAATAGCCGAGCCTGCTATAGTTGCATTATTGCATGTGTTGCATTAGGCATTTCTGTATAATTAGGATCATGCATGATTTCTAATTAGCTTCTGTTTTGGCTTGGAGTACTCGGTGAGTTTTTATGCTTTAGCATCCTTGCATGCGTGTGAGTGACTGCCATGAATAGCATGCTTACCATGAGGCTAACTGCTTATGTGATATAACTGCCTGAGTGCCTGTGGGTGAAGGTTGGGTTATTTGGATTGGGACAAATCATCAACTGCGAGTTTTAAGCCCACTAGATAGTGGCAAAACCATTTTTTTTCTAAGCCCACCTGAGGGTGGCAAAATCTGCATTTTAAGCCTACTTGCGAGTAGCAAACCATCTTTCAAAAACAAACATGAAATGTTTTGTTCCAATTCAGGCGGCCCGGTCTATACTTGTATGCTGTGCGCATCACATAGTAAATCTAGGCTAATAACCGGAATAAGAACACATAATGTTTTCAAAACTTGATATCATGGTTAGTAGAGGCCGATCTTTGATCGGGCGAGCGGGGTGCTCACGAAGTGACCTTCCCCAATCGTACCCAAGTTCCCGAGAGGCAACTTTGGTGATGACGGACACGTGGCCTTAGGCACGAGTCAGGGTTTCCTAAATTTCCAAAATAAAATATTTAGGTGGCGACTCTGTATTTGGCAAAGCAGTCCATGTTTGGCACTTTTTCAAAAAATCTGTTTTCTCAAAACGATTTGCCGGATTTGGACTATTTGGTTCAGATTAAGAACCGTGACACAAATCGAGTCCGAGCTGTAGCGAGGTCCCCCGCGGGCTTGTTACACCTACTTGAACTTATAACATGCGTAAACTTGTAACACACGTAACCTTGTAACAGACTTAAACTTGTAACATACGTAAACTTGTAACAGACTTAAACTTGTAACATACGTAAACTTATAACAGACTTAAACTTGTAACATACGTAAACCACGGTATTATGACCCCGGGTAAGGGCCTTGCGCTAAGGATACCTTAAATACCTTTATATAAATGAACAATCATTCAGTGATTCAAAACGTAGCATGTTAGGAAATAGGGCATTTCTTGTCACATCATGTTATTATCGTATACTTAACAAAGATAAAATAATTCACATTCTCAAGAGGGCTACAGAAACATGTTAAACCTTTTGCCCTTATGTCGTGGTTTCTGAATAATTTCTCATTCACGAGAATACACATAGCTTTCCAAGTATTCTGATTCATCGAAGATGTCTACTCTTGATAACTTATAACTGTTTCATATTTACTCAACATCTGTTCTTCAAGAATGAACATAATTTCTCTTTATTCTTTAGGAAACAGCGTAGTTCACTTGATCTATTACTCAGTAGCACAAGCATACACCTTTGTTTGATCGTTCGTATAAGTTAACATAGTTGACTTATAACTAACAGGGTACTAATGGTAACCGTTACATCAGTCACATGAGTTAACTTAGTTAACTTAAGTCTAACAGGACATTCCTGATAATTATTAACAAAAGGTAAGCATGTTGTACAGATTGAATAATATCAGAGATACGCGAATACCATAATTCCATAGTGCTTATATGCTCCCTTGGTTCGTCATGAATCACTATAGATATCTTGCACATAAGGTTAGCTTTTTTTGTCAACAATAAATAAAATATATTGCACAATGATGCCTTTAGATTTCCAAACCAACATACTTGCAAGAAATAGAATATTAACAATAAGAATCATTAACGATCATTGAATGTACGACTATTGTACTACTACTCACAGTGCATGGTCTTTGATAGCGGTGAAACGATGTCCTCATCTTGACCTACAAACATAATGCACATAGCAGATTATGAGAATAAAATCAATCTCTTTTTATTCCTCACTCCATAGTTTTGATGGTTCTAGACTCATTATTCCTCCATAGGTTATAATCCATGCCTCATAAAATAGGAGGAATCGATAGGAAAGGTTCAGCGAAGAAACAGTACAAATTCAGTAAACAGAAAGTGAACATTCGTCACTAATTTGGGTATAACTATTTTTGTACTTAGAATTTTGGAGTGAGACCACCACCATTGGAAACTAGACTTCCGGGGCTTGATTTTAGGCTCAAGAATCACTCAAAACGGAGTCCGGATGCAAAAGATATGCTTGTTCAAAGTTACTCAGCATAAGCTGAAACAGGGGTGGCCGCTAGTGCGCCCACTTTGGCCGCTCGTGCGGCCCAATTCCGCTCGAGCGGAAGAACCCGACCGCTCGCCCAAAAACAGAATGAAAACCTTTTTTTTTTTCCCTCTTCTCCGCACGTGCGGCCTGGGCCCTATTTGACAGTCCAAAATTCATACCAAATCCCATTTTTGATGGGCATCAACAAGGTCCAAAATAGATCTTTTAATTACTAAAACATGCTTCAAAGATCATGTAATTAGGAGGTACAAACACATAACAATCTAGATATGAACTAGATCTTTACATCACAACCCATAAACAAAGCTTGAATCTTGCATGATCTAAATACATACATATAGTCATCTCACACATAAGTGTAATCAAGCATGGAGGATCAAAAATAAGACATGATTTCTTTTACATGATTCCAATTAACACCATTAACTCCATGATGAGAATACCTTCTCAATTCTACAAGTAACACACACACATACATACACTAACTTACATGATTACCCAAGAAGTTCTTACCACATCCAAGAGGAGTGAATTAAAATAAATTCTACATACCTTGAGCTTTAGGATCACCACAACCCTTTCCCTTCCTCACTTGCTCCCTTGAAGCCCTCTTCTTTCCTTCCTAACCCTTATTTCTCTCCAAGAGGTGTTTCACGTTTTTTGATCAAGGCTTAAGAGAACTTAGACTATATATTCATAAATAAAAGCATATAGGACAAAATTCAATCGTTTAATCATTCCGAAATTGAAATTTCGTAAACATGCTTAATATTCTTAAAAATTATGCTGATCACATATATGAAGTCAATTTCAGATAATTAAGCCCCTAAGGCTTCCAATTTCTAATTCAAACGTGTTGATGGTGACAGATAGTTTTCTTGTGAAACAGATAGGCATCCATAAACATGGATTTCTCGTACTTAACCATAATTTTTCATGGGATTTTACAGTAAACATTTTAAAAGCATAAAACAAGGACTGAAAATGTATCAGAAAACACATGCAGGGGTTGGGTTATTACAAATGGTAACCTCACTCTCCTTGAGAGGGGATCAACCTCTTCACACTCTAAACTTACTCGTATATTCTACTTTCACCATACCAAATTCCGATACTGACTTGACCATCGGAAGGATTTCCGACCAATCCCCGATCGGGCAGCCTAACCGTTCGTTCCTTGTGTAGGTCTTCACCCATTGGTGCACCAGGGTTCGTCCACGAAGTTCCATATCACTCTATTGCGGAAATCGATCCACATAAATAGTAAGAAAAGAGAAGAAAGAAAAGAAAAGAAAATAGGAAAGGGAACATAAAGACAGAGTGAAATAATTTTGTTTTCAAAATTTATGTAAACATGATCATCATGCACCTCAAAAAAAATTGAACCACAGTCACTATTACTTTTAACAAATTATGCTAATTTTGCAATTTATTTGAAATTACATGGGTTATGTGCACATTTCCAACTCCTGGGTTAAAATATTAAGGGGAAATTAATCTATGGTCCCTCTCTCATTTTTAATAATGAAAGAGATCCACAATATTATTTTATGATGTCTAAGGTTCCTTAATTCCCGACATCGATATATCATAGAGAAATTTGATCCCCTCAAATCAAACTGTCTCTTCCTCTCTTCCTCTCTCTCCGACGAACTCCACCTCCATCGCCAGAGTTCATCGTCGTCATCATCTTCTCCAACTCTCTCTCCTCCATCAAGCAAAGCACAAAGCATCCTATCATGAACGATTTCACCGATATCGGAATCAAAGCGTACTGTAACGAGAAGACAACCCAATGGTGGGAGTGAACAACGATATCATCATCATCAAGGCTAATGATGAAAGTGATACTGTCACTTTCATGTTTAAAAGCCCTAGTAAGCTTCTCTTAGTTCTTTCTCCTCCAGCTTCGTCCTCTACTATTCTTGGAACAAGATCTCTCTCTCTCTCTCTCTCAACTCATACACATACAAACATCTATATATATAGTATGAAGTTAAACTGTTTGACAAAATGCTTCTTAGAACTCCAAAACACAAAACTATGAGATTTGATTTGACAAAACTCTTCTTAGAGCTATAAAACATATAGCTGTGAGCTTTGAAGCTAACCTGTTTGATAAAATGCTCCTTAGAAAAACAATCATAATTTTCTCTAGTTTGTTCAAAACACAAAGAAAATTGTGATTGTTTTTTGTTCCTAAGTGGCCCAATTTTCTCTGATTTGTTCAAACACAGAAAAATTGTGATTTTTTTTAGTTTCTAAGTACCAATTTTCTCTAATTTGTTCAAACATAGAGAAAATTGTGAATTTTTTTTGGTTTCTTAGTAGCCCAATTTTTCTGGTTGTTTAAACCACAGAGAAAATTGTGATTGTTTTTGTTTCTAAGTAAGCCAATTTTCTTTGGTTTATTCAAAACAATCACATGTGTTTTATTTTTGGTTTCTAATAGTCCAATTTTCTCTGGTTTGTTCAAAACACGGAGAAAATTGTGATTGTTTTCGTTTCCAAGTAGCCCAATTTTCTCTGATTTGTTCAAAGCACAGAGAAAATTGTGATTGTTTTTGGTTTCTAAGTGGCCAATTTTCTTGATTTGTTCAAAAACACAGAGAAAATTTCTCTAGTTTGAAGAGAATTTCTCTAGAAAGTCTGGAGAAATAAATTTCTCTAGTTTGGAGAGAAATTCTTTGAAAAGTCCAAAGAAAACTAGAGAAATTTGCAAACTAAAGAAACTTGTACAAACCAGATAAATTTAGGGGAGAATTTTCAAAGAAATTTGGAAAGAATTTCTTTGAAAAGTCCAGAGAAATTCTCTAGATTGAAATTTCTCTAAATCGATGTGTAAGGAATCTTAAACATTATGAAAATATTAAATGTCCTTTATATACCATAAAATCTTAATACCAGGGATCTTTAAAAAAAAAATCCCTAAATATTAATGCTAAATAATATTTAGAGACTTTAAGAAGAATTACATTATTATTGAATATTTTAAAAATTTAAAAATTTATAAATTTTATTTTTTATTTTAAATATATAATTTTTTTTAAATACTTTATTATATTTGATAAATATATTTTGAAATATTTTAATATTTTAAATATTTTTTACTTTTTAAATATTTAATTTTTTTAATTTAAAAAAATCGATTACCATTATATCTAAATCATAACAAATTATTTGGCCAATACTTAAAAAAATAACAAAAATTATTTTAAAAATATAAAAATAAAAAAAAAATTCAAAATAAAAGTAAACAAAATATTTTTTTTTAAAATATAAAATTAAAAATAATTTTAATGGAAAAAAAATAAAATATTTTTTGAAATTTTATTTTAATAGAACTTTGAAAAGAGTTTGGTTGTGAATTTTGATTATGTGTTTGGCTATGAATTTTAAAAATATTTTTGAATTGAATTTTAAATTATGTGTTTTATTACGATTTGTGTGTACAAGTATGTTTTAAGTTTAAAATATTAAAAAAAATTAAAATATTTACAAAATAAAAAAATATTTAAATAGCAATTATATATTTAAAATAAAAAATAAATCTAAAAAATTTCAAAATACATCTCAAAATTCAAATACTCAAAACTCAAAATACAACTTAAAACTTTTTTAAAAATTCAAGACTATTCTCAAAACTATTTTCAAAACTCATAACCAAACAAATTTTTTATTTTTATTTTTTTTTTCAAAAATCATTCATAACTCCACATTTAAATCACAACTCCACGCTCAAATCATAATTCTAAAATTAAACCAAAAGGACCCTTTATCTCTATTTTGATCTTTCTTTTGGTGCTTCGCATATATTTTACTAGATCACTATCAACATATAAAACTACCGTTGTGATCTATAAATTTGAACTATGGCCCTATTTGGTACAACTTATAAGCAGCTTAAATCAACTTTTGGTTTAAAATAAGTCATTTTGGAGTGTTTGGTTGAGCTTATAAGAGATAGATTATAACTTAAATTAATTGATTTTGAACTAAAAGTTGTAAGCTGCCTCAGAGGTGCTTTTTTTTTTTGAGCTTATATGCGCAGCTAGTTATGGAAGGGCGGAATCACTTAAATGCCCCTTCAAAAATTCAGAAATTACCAAAATACCACTATATAAACTTGACATTCAAACATTATTCACGTCCACACAGAGAGAGCGTGAGGCAATTTCCGACGTCTAAGACGCGATTTCCGGCGACTATTTTCCGACTAAGATTTTGAGCTGTTCTCTCTATCTCTCTGTCTCTCTCTCTCCGGCATTGGTTCATCACGACGTTTTCTCTCTCTCTCTTCGGCGTTGGTTCGTCGCCATCGCGATCTATCTCTGAACCATCGTGATCTGTCTCTCTTTCGCTCTCTGTCTCTGAACCATCGCGATCTGTCTCTGAACCATCGCCATCGCGATCTGTCTCCGAACCATTGCGATCTGTTTCTCTCTCTCTCTGTCTCTTGTTGTTGGTCTCTCTCTCTCTCTCTCTGTGCCTCCGTTGTCGTCCCCTATCCCCCTTCATAATCAGCCGTGCAGGGCGATCTCAAACTCTAGCGCCGGTTCATCGCAGCTGTGCCTGCCGGAGCTAGGGTTTCAGGTTGGTTTTGTATGTGTATGTGTGTGTGTGGAGGTTTTCAGTATTTTAATAATAATAATAATAATAATAATAATAATAATAATAATAATAATAAAGCATTTTAGCTATGAATGAAATAAATTTTATATTAATTGAAAAAATGAAAATAAGCCATTAATTGACACTAATTAATTAGTTGAAAAAATGAAATAATTTTATATTAATTGATTTATAATGAAAAATTGGAAATAATAATCTATATGAAAAAATGCAAATAAGCCATTAATTGACACTAATTAATTAGTTGAAAAAATGAAATAATTTTATATTAATTGATTTATAATGAAAACTTGGAAATAATAATCTATATGAAAAAATGAAAATAAGCCATTAATTGACACTAATTAATTTATAATGAAAAATTGGAAATAATAATTTATATTAAAAAAATGAAAATAAGACATTAATTGACACTAATTAATTTATAATGAAAAAATGAAATAATTTTATACTAATTGATTTATAATGAAAAAATGGAAATAATAATCTATGTGAAAAATGAAAATAAGCCATTAATTGACACTAATTAATTGATAATGAAATAATGAAATAATTTTATACTAATTGATTTATAATGAAAAATTGAAATAATAATTTATAATGAAAAAATGGAAATAAGTCATTAATTGACACTAATTAATTTATAATGAAAAAATGAAATAATTTATACTAATTGCTTTATAATGAAAAATTGGAAATAATAATTTATATAATGAAAAAATGAAAATAAGCCATTAATTGACACTAATTAATTTATGATGAAAAAATGAAATAATTTTATACTAATTGATTTATAATGAAAAAATAAAAATAATAATCTATATGAAAAAAATGAAAATAAGCCATTAATTGACACTTATTAATTTATAATGAAAAAATGAAAATAAGCCATTAATTGAGACTAATTAATTTATAATGAAAAAATGAAATAATTTCATATTAATTGATTTATAATGAAAAAATAAAAACAATAATTTATGTAATACTAATTGTATTAACTTTTATTAATGAAATAATTTTTTTTAAAATTAAAACTGAAAAAAAATGATAAAATAATTACTTTTATATTATATAAAGGTAAAAAGGACAATTATGAATCAAAAAGTTATTTTACAGCTTATCAACTAAATACTACTTTACTACTTAAATTTATAATTTTATAATTGTATCAAACAGATTAACAATTTATGTTCATAATTATAAGTTATAATCTATTAAGTTATAATTTATAATCACTTTTTCACAACCCTACCAAACGGAGCTTATAGAAACTGAAAATCCATGCAGACGCAGGCGCGCGCGTGCGAACACACATATATATAGGCCCGTTTGGTGTAGCTGTTAAAACCGCTTATAGATTATAGTTTAACAGATTATAGATATGACTTTAATCAGAAGTTGTTAATCTGTTTGGTGTAACTGTTGGATTATAGTTTTAAGTTGCTGAGTAGTGTTTGTTAAATAAGCTGTGAAATAGCTTTTTCAATTAATTTTTTTTTTTGTTTGTCTACATTTTTCATAAAAAAAAAATAATAATCTATAGTCCATTTGAGTCTTTTTCTATTTTTAAAAAAATAAAAAATAAAAAAATTTAAGAGTATAACCATAATTAACATGTCCACAGAGAAGCTGACAATCAGAAGCAAGGGGTGAGCAGCTTCTGAGAATCAGCTTTTTTGAGTTAAAATAAGCTATTAGAATCAGAAACTGTTTGAAATAAGTTTAACCAAACAGTCCAAAATAACTTTTTCAAAGCTAAAAGCCATAAATTAACTCTGAAAGCTGAAACAAACCGCCATATATATATATATATATATATTGTTGGGATCGGGGATCCGCCCAAGACTTATAGAAATCATACCAAGCAGAATTACACACCCACCACACGGAGACACAATATTTTACGTGGTTCGGCCTCAATGCCTGTCCACGGGAGAGTAGCCGGTTTCACTATACCAATTGGAGATTACAGAATATTACAGAGGAGAAACTCACACTATTCTCACTCACCCATTCACCCGTCTCCCTCGCTACACCGAGGGAGACGGTTTCTCACATCTCACACACTTGGCTTAACTTTGCTCTTGCTCACTCTCACATTTCTTCCTCTCCCTTCTTCCTCTATTTATACACACATGAAGAAGAAGAAAACACACAGCAGTGGGTTAGGTGCAACCACCACACTCCACTCCCTAGTGCACCACTTTCACCCCCCACTTCCTCAATGGGTTCTCCATTAGGTGGATGGTGCTGCACTACTAAGTGCACCTCACAGTGGATGATCCAACAAATCACCCCCTCAGCCCATGTGAGGTGACCCACTGCACACACTGCTGCTAATCTTGTTACGCCCAAGAAAACAATAGAATCTTCATCTCCTCACTGAGACACTGCATCCTCTGAAGCTAGAGATAATACACCAGAGATACAAGAGGAGGAGGGAATCCTACATCCTCAACTCAACTCACACTACTCTCTGATTTGGAGAGAGCCTCTGCTCCCATCTCCACAGATCTCTTCCACGCTTCTGTCTCGGATGTCTTCACCTGCTATGCTTGAACTTGCGTAACCAAGATATCTGACACCCCCTGATTGGATGTCCTGCACCCCCTGCTGGGATGCCCTTGACTGTCATGCAACTCCTTGCATGATGAACACGGGAGCAACTAGAAAACTCGTTGTTTATTCCATCAACGTCCTCTGTCTTCTTTGCTCGGAGCTTTTCCTCTGAACTATCGGCCTTTGCCTTCTGCACTGCTGAACAACCTCCTAGCGTTTCCATACGCTTGTTGTCTGTGCCTGTGCTATCCTTGATGTACTGTCCAGTAGATTGATGGTTTGACAGTAGCTCCATCTGTCAAAGCATCGTCATCTATGCACTTCCTTGCATAGGGAACACGGGAGCAACTAGAAAATTTCAGAGTTTACACATCACATCTTCAATTTTCCTCGCTCGGAGCTTATTTCTTTGAACAACCAGCCTTTGCCTCTGCACTTCAGAACAACTTCCCAGCGATCTCATACGCCCGTTGTCTGTGCTGCAATCCCTGATGTTCGGTTCTGTCTCACTTGTACGTCCGTACTGATGTTTGACAGTTAGCCCTTCTGCTAAGACAACTTCCACCGGTCTGTACAAGTTACCACTAGGCAACTCTATCCTCTGCTGCCATGAAAGAAACCACCATAGAAGAAAAAAGACTTGCCACTCCTTGGCACGCACTCTTGCGTTTTACCTGTCTCAATTTCTCTGTCTGGAAGTTCCTGTGAACTTTCAACAACCCGCTGCTGCACACTCCTCTGGCCTCTGTACGATACTCTACCGTACCTTGCACTATTGCACATCTGCATTTGTGCCCCTGCGCTTAGTATGCTCCTCTGCAACTATTGTTCTACACGTCATATACCACCAGTACTTACTCGTATACAGTAGCTCCAACAGCTACAACATTTCCTGAGCCTGAACTGGGTGCCAAATCATCTGTCCATCGATGAATGGTCTTCTCTTTTGATTGAACCAAATCCTCCGATGACGTCAACAACCAGGAAAGTTCCCAGGAAAGACTGGTGGGTCACACTCGGTCCCACTTAAGAACCAGTCTCCTTAGACACTGTCTTTTTGACAGAACTTTCCTAGACATTGTTGATCTTTGAGATAATCATACCTGCAATCCTCTGATCGCCCCTGACCAATCCTGATCTCCTCGATCTGCCATCAAGCCTGATCTCCTCTGGTCTTCAATGATCTATCTCGAGCTGTACCTGGTTGTCCAATTTGGTTAGAATCTACCCATTCTAACCTCTTCAGTGACTCCGCAGCGTTCCACAATATCCGGCAACCTCCCTCCGAGTATTAAAGATAACAAACTCCATGTTTTAACAATCTTTAAAAAACCGTTCAGAATTTCACCATTCTGACCTCGCGGTTTGCGTCCGGAGCGGTCCGTTTAGCTAGGACCAACCTTCGCTGCACTTCCGGGGACCTCACTGAAAAATATCCCGAAAGCTGGGCCACACCACAATTTTCTGAAAATTCTGGGCCAAATTGTAATTTTCAGAAGTTCAGGGAATATTCTGTGTACCAACAGAATATTCGTCCACTGCATCCGATGCCGTCCGTCTCTTCAATCTGCCTTCTTTTTACAGAAACTCCGTCTCCAAAATCTGACCGTACAGATGTGTCCGGAATACTCCAAATAGTCTGAAACCACTATTGGATCGCCAAAAAACGGACTCCAAATGACTTAGATCAAGCCAAACATTTTGTACGCCTCAGATCTGCGGCTGCACCATAGCCGCGAAGCACTGGATCCGACCTCTGCGGCTGCACCTTTGCCTGCGTAACACTGGATCCCTGCCTCTGTGCTGACGTGGCAGCCACGTGGCGGCCCCTCACTGGCCCACGGTGCCACGTGTCACTGACGTGGCACGCCACGTGGTGATGACGTGGCTGACACGGCCCACCTTCGCTGACGTGTCCTGCCACGTGTACTGCGCGTGGGAAACGCGCGTGCGCTACACGCGCTACTCCACCACTCGTCTTCCTCCTGCTGCGCGCGTGGCGCGCGTGCTCGCGCGTGAACTGACGCGCCGGTAGTTTCCCTCGGCGCGTGGGGCGCGTGCCTGCGAGTGGGCCTCAGCGCCACTTCTAGGGCGTGAGGCGCGTCCGGCCTCCTCTGGGTGACTGCTTTATGTTTCTGGACTCCTCTCGTCAAGCCCTTGCTCCTGGTATGCTCAAAACCGGATTTCGAGCAATTCGATTTCTGGGCAGATTCGGATTTTGCACTGTTTTGGTTCCGAAACGCCACCGACGAGGCTCTGATACCACTTGTTGGGATCGGGGATCCCGCCCAAGACCTATAGAAATCATACCAAGCAAAATTACACACCCAACACACGGAGACACAATATTTACGTGGTTCGGCCTCAATGCCTACGTCCACGGGAGAGTAGCCGGTTTTCACTATACCAATTGGAGATTACAGAATATTACAGAGGAGAAACTCACACTATTCTCACTCACCCATTCACCCGTCTCCCTCGCTCACACCGAGGGAGACGGTTTCTCACATCTCACACACTTTGGCTTACACTTTGCTCTCTTGCTCACTCTCACATTTTCTTCCTCTCCCTTCTTCCTCTATTTATACACACATGGAAGAAGAAGAAAACAACACAGCAGTGGGTTAGGTGCAACCACCACACTCCACTCCCTAGTGCACCACTTTCACCCACCCCACTTCCTCAATGGGTTCTCCATTAGGTGGATGGTGCTGCACTACCTAAGTGCACCTCACAGTGGATGATCCAACATATATATGCATATATGTGTTGTGTGCTTAGATTTGAGGCACGTGCAAATAAAATCAAAAATAGAAAGTGAAATTAAGAGATCAGTAGCGGAAGAGCAGCTGCAGATTGACGGTGGCCATTTCACGAGCTTGACATCGAGATGCGATGCTTTCACGCTGTTTTCTCCGGCAGCGGCCATGGTGGCCCTCTGGGCTTCGAGACGGTGGCGACGTTCCTTAGAGTGCTGCTCGATCGACCAAACCCCTAGATTTGGCATTGTTAAGACAGAGAGAGAGGCCCGTTCGGAAATCTTGATCGATCTGCAATGTGAGATAAATCGGAGATCTCCAATCTGAGATCATCGGAGATATGGTGAAATCTCGATTGATCTTCTCTTTCTTTGATTTGCGCAGGTCTCGGCATTGATTGGAGAGAAAGGAAGCGAAGAGACGAAGCGAAGTGGTGCAGATCAGGTGGAGGTGAGGCGGTGGGAGGTGTCGTCAGTAGCGATGACGGTGGATAGTGACGGTGGTGGTTGAGCCGGAGAGATAGAGAAGAGAGATGAGAGAGAGAACAGAGGTTCGACTGAGAAAACAAAGAGAGGTTTTATAAATCAGGATTGAGAATGAGGCCGATACTGATGAAAGGGCACGAGAGGCCACTGACATTCTTGAAGTACAACAGGGACGGAGACCTTCTCTTCTCCTGCGCCAAGGACCACAACCTCACCGTCTGGTTCGCCGACAACGGCGAGCGCCTCGGCACCTACCGCGGCCACAACGGCGCCATCTGGTGCTGCGGTGTCTCAAGCAAGTCCCCTTCTCTCTCTCTCTCTCTATATATATATATATATATGTGTGTGTGTGTACGTTTCAATATCAGTTAACGTTGGTGCTTGGGTAGTGGTTATTTTAAAGGTTTTTTTTTATTATTATTTTAGTAAGTTATTTTACACTGTGTTTGGATTGAGTGATTTAGGGAGAAAAGAAAAGAAATAGAGAGAAATGTATTTCTCTTCCTTGTTTGGTTATCTTTAAGTGGAGAGAAATGGGGAGAAATAGAGAGAAATGGAGAGAAACTCATTTCTCTCATAACCCTTATTTTCAATCTTCCCAAAAGTGGAGAGATTGGGAGAGAAAAGAAATCCACAAATGTTATATTTCATAATACCAATTTTACCCCTATAAAAATAAAAGAAATAAAATGATTGAAAATTATAAAAAGGTTATTTTGGTAAAATATAACATAAAAATAATTTCTTTTCTTTTCTCTTAATGAAATCTAACCAAACAAGAAGGAGAGAAATCACAATCATTTCTTTTCTTTATTTCTTACTTATCCAAACAAAAAGAAGAGAAATTACAATCATTTCTTTTTTCTTTCTCTTATTACTTAAGTAATCATTTCTTTTCTTTTCTCTCCTAAGTTACCAAACTAGTGGTTTTTATGTTTGGAAAGATAAGATGATTTTTATTGGAATAAAATTGAAACCCTTTGAGGGTCGCCCCTTCACCCTTTAGTTTTGATTGATCAACTCTTTTTTTTTTAATCTTCTCACCCAATCCCCAACCTCCATGTTGTGGGGTGGGTGTTTTAAGGAGGTCTAACTCAATGCCCTTTTATTTGAGTTGGTATATTGAAGAATGTGATATACACTGTCACAGTGACAGCCCACGGCCTATTTTTTCCTTTTTTTTTTTGAAAAATAAAAAAAAAAAAAATTCTGGTTTAAGAGTTTTAGGCTAAAATTGTTTTTGAGGCTATTTTAGCCTTAAAGCGAGGTTTCCAAACACTAGGGGTGAGCATGGACCGGATTGGTCCGGATTGGGAGAAAACCAGGACCAAACCGTTATCTACAGTTCCTGGAAAATTAGAACCAATCCAATTCGTTTAAATTGTGGAATCAATCCGAACCAATCCGTTGAAACACGGATTGGATCGGTTTAGGACCACGGATTTAATAATAATTAAATAACAAAAAAAATATAGACATTACATTTTTCATTCCAATAGCAACATAGCTGCTGAAAACTGTCTACAATATAATTAAACACCATTCCATTAAAGTGTACAGTTTATGTAAGAAAAATATATGTTCCACCCCTGCATAACATACCTGTTGCAAAAGGAACTCAAGGGGATGGAAATCTATGGATCGAATATGTCCTTCATGGACTTGAATTCATGCAAGAGCATTCCAGCAGTTAGATCCCACACCTGTCCAAAAAAATAGGGATCATTATCCAAACAATAATTTTAAAAAAAAATACTGCTTTCAGGCTGAACTGCCAACAAGAAGTCTGATATTACCTTTACAACATTCAAATCCACCAGATACTACCCAGCGACCATCAGGACTAATTTATAGTACTAATTCCTCGAGTATGACCCTGTATGTGTGAATGCATCCCTTCTTTCTGATATCCCAGACCTTTAGATTAGTATCCATGGCACCAGAGGCAAAAATTCACACAAATGGATGGAATTCAACAGCAGTGCATTTGGATCTGTGTTCCAGTAAGAGTGCGAACCACTCCTTCAAGATTAATAACAACTAGATTAGGACAAGCCACCCACCACTCTTAAAATCCGTTTATTACAACAAATTGCAGGTCAAGAAGTTTCAGTTATAGAAAACATATACTCTAGTTCCACTACTTGCAAATCAGGAATCCAGATTACCCCGGTGAGAAATTGATTAATTTACATTATATATATCATATTAAACATGATATATCAAATTAATATTAACAAAAGAATTATGTATTTCTGTTAGTTTACAAGAAACAAAATCATGCAGCATGCTTTCAATCTAGGCTCAACTTTTTGAGCTAATGAAGAACAAAACGACTAATGTATTGAAGAAATTAGAAAGATTATCACTACGCTGAAAGAACAACACATAATGTAAACAACAACAGAAAATAGAAATACAAAACAGAGATGAAATCAGAAATAAAAAATAAAAAATAAAAACAGAAAATAGAAATACAAACAGAAAAAAAAACAATCGATCTAAAAACATAATAAAAATAAAAATAAAAACATAATGTAACATAAAACACAATAAAAATAAAAATAAAAATAAAAATAAAAACAGAAAAAAAAAATCTCCTACTTAATTCACTGAATCCATGTAGATGACATGAACAATCGATCTAATCTGCGAATGATGATCTGGGAACCTATTTCAGAGTGTAGAGATTAAACCTATTTCAAAGTGTTAGAGAGAGAGAGAGAGAGAGGAGCTCACCGAAAGAGGAAGACAACAGCTATAGATTGATCTAATCTGAGATGGAACTCAGTCTGAGATGGGAAAGAGAGAGAGAGAGACACCATCGATATAGAATAGAGACCTGAGATGAGAGATGAGATAGAGTGAGAGGCGTAGGTGAGGCTGCTGGATTAGGTTACATTTTAGTTTTATATCATATAAGAAATTATATGGTGTGGGAAGGTATATAGTATAAAAATATAGATTATTTCTAGATGGTCCGGATCGGTTCCAATCGGAACGCGTAGGTTCAATCCGGAAACGATCCGTGGCCTACGGATTTTGATTTTCCAATCCGGAACCGAACCACGGATTCAAAAACCAATCCAAACCTATCGGATTGGACTGGACCGGATCGGATTACGGATTTTACGGATTCCTTGCTCAGCCCTACCAAACACGCCCATATGTGTTTGTTTTTCTTTTTAGGATTTACGTGTGAAAGAATGGTTTTATGGATTTGGTTATTGGGGGGATTCTATGTGTCGCTCAAATTCTCTCTATTAACGTGTACATATACATAAATTGATAGTTGTTAAGGATCTTTTTATTAAAATATGCCATCACACAAATTTGAGTAAAAGTTTTATTTGATATATGAACTACCCTCATGGATAAACTGAGATTTTTAGCATAAATTTGCGTGAATGCTTCACTAATGAATGACAGTGGTAAATTTTTTGAGTCACATAATAGCTTTGAAAATTTGAGTAAGCATTTGAGTCTCTCCTCAATTTGGAGTAAAACTCAATTTGGTATAAGTTTGTGTATAGTGATTTTTACCCAAATTTAAATTTGATATAGGTTTGATTCAATGATTGGGGATGCCCTTAGTTGTTTGTTTGTCTGAAAGAAACTTGGGTTTTGTGAATTTGGTTTATTAGGAGATTCTATGCTGCTCATTACTGGAAGTGCCGATCCCAGTGAACGTAAATTTCCATATATATATATATATATATATTTTTGTAGTTATCTGATTATTGTGATTTACCAATTGGGATTGGATTTTATTTTGAATTTGGACCTCCTTTGTTCAGTTTGAGCTCAGGACCTCTCAACAATGAAACTTCGGAGAGGATGAAAGAGAAACCTATGTATATACACATACATACTAAAATACTACGTCAAATGATTAATGATGATTTTGGATTTGTTCATAATGATCAGATTATATCTGGTCTTGTTTCACATTTCTAGTCATTCTAGATACAAATTTTGAAATATTGGAATTGCTGTAGTCAATCCTATTTCTGACAAGGGCAGTTGTCAATTCAAATAAATAAAGATAATGAAGAAAATATTTGGCATGTGGTATTCATTAAAAATGCAAATAAGAGCCAAAAAAGAAAAGAAAAACAAAAACGAAAAGAAAAAAAGGGCAAGGTTTGAAACAAAGTGAAGCTTCTAAAAGTGGGTACCGAAATATATGAAATGACATAGATGGACCTCCTTAGTAGGTTTATTATTGTAAAAGAAGTCGATGAGGCTTGCTTGAACAATTATTAGAAATCCATAGTGAATGTCCAAGGCATGCCAGATTAGATGTAGTAGGTGACAGAAATTTACTGCATTGCTTTGTTTGGTGGAATGCCTGTTTCATTCTACAACGCAATGTTTTTCCAAACTTGTTAAACTGTTACTGATATCATTTGCAGAGATTGATGAGTCTGTGCTCACACTCAAGGGCCCTCAGGGAAGAATAAATCGAGCTGTCTGGGAACCTTTGAACAAGACTATTATAAGTGCTGGTGAAGATGTTGTGATTCCTATCTGGGATTCTGAGGTGAGTGGCTGCATTTTACATGTTTGTTTTCCATTGTGGACACTAGCAATGCAAACAGAAAATTTCGACCATTGCAAATTTGTCACTAAGTAGTTATTTCATAGTTTTTTTTTTTTTTAAATTTTTATTTCCAGTTATTTTGAAGCTGTACTTAGATTTTTTTAGGCATTTGACATTTTGTTTCCTCAGTTTAAATTTTATTTGTTTGTTGGCCTAAAGTTAAGTTTTGGATTTTTTTTTTTTTTTAACAAACTGGCAAACAGGAAAATTACTTAAAGAGTGTGACAAGGAAATTGGTCACAAAAAGCCAATTACATCACTCTCAAAGCCTGCCGATAGCTCACATTTTCTTACTGGTTCCCGAGATAAGTCTGCTAAAGTATACTAACTAATTAACTCCTTAAAGGCTTTTAAACGCCTCTTCTGTCTTCCATTGCTTTGAACCTTTTCTTACTGTTTTTTCTTCTCAACTTTGTTAGCTTTGGGATTCCAGATCATTGACACTTATCAAGACCTATGTGACAGAACGACTAGTCAATGCAGTTGCTATGTCTCCGCTTCTTGATCATGTACGTACCAATGAAGCACTAATTTTAGGCATGACTGCTAGAATCATATACTGATGAAGCATTGATTTGAAGCGTGGTTTTTATAATCATATACGTGCTAGATTTTCAGTTTGTTCATAAATTGATGCATATTTTTCAATGGATTGTTACCCTTTATTTTTCCTTTTTTGCTTTAGCATTTTGTTTTGGATTTTAAGGGTGGCTGTTATAATCATATAGGTGCTAGATTTTCAGTATGTGAATTGTTGTGTTTTCTCAATGGATTGTTTACCATTTATTTTTCATTTTCTGTTCAAGTATTTGGGTTTTGAAAAGGTACATGCAATTTGCTTCCAGTTAAACAAAATCGGTCACTCACCGGATTTCATTTTTCTATGTAGCTTATTTGGGTAAGTTCTATGTAGCTTTCTTTATACATTGCTAATTCATGCCTTTGATGCTTCCAGGTGGTGCTTGGAGGTGGTCAGGATGCTTCAGCCGTCACAACAACAGATCATCGTGCTGGGAAGTTTGAAGCCAAATTCTTTGACAAGGTAAAATTGTATTTTCATAACGTGATTTGTAAATCATATGAGCTCGGTGGATGAGTAAACCTCCTAAGGACGTGTGTTCTTCCTGATTATAATTAGATTCTTCAAGAAGAAATAGGAGAGAAAGGCCACTTTGGACCAATAAATGCTTTGGCATTCAACCCAAATGGTAAAAGGTATTGTTTCTTCCATTACTTTGCTTCATACTTTTTAGATTGAACTTCTTTAACTCAATGATTGCAACGGCCCCTCAGTTTTGAAGTCGTAGTATAATTACTGTTTTTTAATAAATAATAAATTTTCATTAAAAAATGCGGCATCAAAGAAGAGAAAACACTTTTTCAGATAGGAATTGGTATCTAATGAATTCAAAAATTATAGTAACAAAAGAAAAAAGGATTGCCATCACACTGAAATCCAATTCAAAAAACAAAGGGGATATGGTGAAATTGGGGGAAAATTTGAAAACAAAAGGTGCATATATATATATATATCTATTGAAACACCATATTCATATACTAATAGGAAGTTTTGAACTTTTAAGTTCCTAAAATTGAAAAGCCTAAAGAAGGCTTTAATAGATACATGCCCACAGTATTTTGATTTTAATCATTGACTCCTTAGTTATTTTCTTCAAACTTACAATGTGTTTTATATGTCTCTAGTATGAGAGGTGTGCCCGACAAGTGTTCGAAGTGTATTTGGTTATATAATATTTAAAAAATAATGACATGTTTGGACGAGTGGTCAAGCAAGTGTCGTGTCGTGTCGTGTCGTGTCCGACTTGAACACAACTTTTTAAAAGTGTCCATGCTTCTTAGTTGACATCTATATATTTGTGAATGCACCAAGTGCATCTTTATATTTGTGAATATGCACCAAGTGCTAATGCATGCTATGCACAGGAACGTTGTATTCATAAAATAAATGAATAAAACATATGCCATAATAGAAAAGATTAAAATAGGAAAGAATTATTTGAAAGATATAACATAGTATTTGTGCAAACAACCTCATGGTATTCCATAATTCAGCTGTTTACATACAACCATGGTGCACAGCTCAAGCAATTGATATTTTTATTATTATGAAGTAGACTTGTTGTGATATGATTTATTATAGCTGTTTTAAGTGCTTTCACACAAAAAACTATGAATACACTGCTCCCCTTTTTTCAATGGATAAAGAATTAATAGGAAAAGAAGTAGAATAATGAGGATGATGAGACGAATATGGTATAAAAGAAGTGGAAGAAGCAACAAAAATGACAGTCACTTGAACAATTCTTTGAAGTTACTATATCTCAGTTGATCATTAACTTGTTCCAAAGGAAAGGATCACAACCCTTTTGTAGACATAAAAATGTCTTGGTTATTAATTGCGGACTGTCATTTTGACACCAACTAGTCTTAACCTTGTAATCAAACCTAACCTTAACAGTGAGTTGTTGCCCTAATCTGAAATTATTACTAGTTATAGAAATAATTCACAATGTCACTGCATTAACTTGCTAGCTATTTGAGATTGTCAAATTTTAAGTCATACGAACTTTGGACTGAAGACCCTCACAAAAAGAAAAGAGAATGTATAAGGTTTTATTTTATTTATATAATAAAAATAAAAATAAAAATAAAAATTCAGGACCTTACATCATGGATATATTTTATTCATTTTCTATAAATGTGTATTTTTGTATTGCTTTTCCACATCATGCTTTTGCCTGTCGTGAAGTGTGCTTTATAATGATCTCTGTTGTGTAGTTAATTCTCGTTTTCTAGATCATTGATGTTGGCCTCATGTTTGAGAAATTATATTTTGGCCAGGGCAAATCTATGTGGTGCTCCAAATTAAGTTTGATTGGTTAAAATAGTAAATCTCACTACTTTTGTGTCTCCTTTGAAGACACAAATGGACAAGTGTCCAACTCTGAATGGTGTGGAGCACTGCTCTAACCTTCTCCTCGTGTTCCTATTTTTACTTTCTGTTTGATGTGTTTGAGATACATAAGAAATCCTGTGGCTTGAAGTATGTGTTATTTGTTGATGTTGGTTTTATGAAGCCGAACAGCAAATGGTGACCTAAATTTTCATAAATCTGACTTTTCCGTCGTTTTTTCTTATATGGTTTTTCAAGTGGAGGTGAAGATGGCTGCGTGAGGTTGCACCATTTTGACTCAGATTACTTAAATATATTTTTTTTTGGGTGAATAAAGATTACTTAAATATTAAGATTTAACTCTACAGCCATTACAATTTTTTTTTTTTTTTCCATTCTTTCTTTCATTTTGATATGTGATAGCATTGCAATCAATCAGGTATTAATGGATTGGAAATTTTGTGGCACATCATCGCCTTTTTTTTTTTGGTTTCCTTCTTTTCTTTTTTCAGTGACTAAACAACAAAACATCATCGTCACTTGTTTTTTTTTTTTGTTTTTGGGGATATGTATCCACATCATCATCACTTTTTTTTTGTTCATGTTTCTGCTTCTGCTACGAAAATTAATTTTACATTTTTAAGTTTTCTGTTTTTAATATTTTGTATGTCAAGTAATGGACAGTTTATTGTCAAAATAAATAAATAAATTTATACCATGGCCCGTTTAATTTATTATTTATTTTTGTAAATGTTGGCCCCATAAATTAACCATTAATTGGCTCTTGCTTTTGGTTATTGCACTGAAAAAAATCAAGGGCATTTACAAACAAGTCCCATATTTTGGATTTATGTTCTGTCAAGTCCTAATTAAGATTTTTTAGATCTTCAAGTGCTGTTAAATTTTTAATAGTCGGAATCACCCTTCAAACATTGATTGTTCATTATTTGTGATGGTTTATAAAAGAACATAATGATTTAACATTTATTTTTATTTTTAAAATTTTAAAACTGAAAAATTGAAAAAAATTTTGTGCAAAATTTAAAATTGTCTATAAAAGAATATGATGATGGAACATTTATGTGAAAAGTTTAAAAAAAAAATTTGATAATATTTTGTCTTCAAATTGAAAAATGCTTCTTCAAGAATTCAAAACGTCTCATAATTTTTTGCCATAATATCGGCTACTGTCAAGTGAGACATTTGCTACTTTTACATGGCGGTAAACTTCGAATCATTTCGGAGTGGCTTCTAAGCATTTTGAATTAGTTTCGAAGTAGCTCCAAGGAGGCTTTAATATGTCCTTTATAATGAACTTTCTAGTAATCTTTGAAGGGTGCCAAAGAAACTTTGAAGGATTTCGAAAGAGCTTCGAAGAGATTTTTTATACAAAACATAATAGTGTTGCTATGTCATTGAAGTATTAGCCATGATTTTTGGACACTATACACAGTGAATGCATGTATTCATTGATTACAAATTGGTGTCTCAAATGTTGAACTTCCCACCTAAGAAAGTACAAAGCTTCTACTCATGACTCATACCAAACATGATTGGTATGTATTGTGTCCAAATCAAATTGGTGCTTCTTGATTCGAATTGATCACTTTGAAGCACTCATATTGCATAAGCGTCCCTTCGAAGCACTTTGTTGGTGTTGTGGTATTCAAAGCACTATATTACTCATATCAGTTTTGTGCTTGGTTCGATTCTTCAACAATTCAAATAAACATCATTTTTAAAGAGTCGCGGGGGTAATGTTCACACCATAAATAGTAATATTATTATTATTACAAGACACGTGACACTTTCTTGATCAATCTGGAGTTAAGAGAAGTTAAAGTTAGTGGTCTTGCATGGTGGAATATGGAAGATAAGGTGGAAGAAGTTAAAGCACATGTGAAGAATATAATGGACAAAATGACTCAGTAGAAGATGCAGAGGGATATGTGGTATTGTGGAAATGAAAGTGAAAGAGTGGGTAGTTTTAGGTGGTTATTGGGTAGTTATTACTGAAAAAAATTTCCCTATAAATAGCCATTAATGGCTGCATTTCCAAGATCCAGAACAAGATCCAAAAACTAGTCTATTTTACCTTACATTTTTCCAGTTCTTTACTTTCCCGTTCTTTACCTTCCAGTCCTTTATTTTCCCGCATTGAATTTCAATTTCTTAGGAGTAGTTCTAAATTAGTCTGTTCATTGCTGTAATCCCTTTCGGAGCTGTGGAAGTGCGAAGATATAATTGTAAAAGCTTGTTTACTTATAAATTGTTCTAACGTTGTGATGATGTTAATTCTTGTAGTGTTATGAAATTTATTTTCTAACATTGTTCTCTCCCTCCTTTTACTATTGTGATTAGTTCTTCTAAATTTTCTCTTAAAAACAAGCCATCAATAAAAATTCTCTTCATTGAGGTTAAAAGAATTTCGAAGCAATTGTCTGATTAATTGATTGGCATTTATTATTTCTGTAAGGACTTATTGATTCTTTCTGACACACTCAAATTACATTTTTAACCTTCGAAAGCCAAAAAAGTTAACAAAAATCTATCACGACCTTGTGTGTAGTCTTCAGGAGTTATACTATAGAACAAGATTGATATATATATATATATATATATATTCAAGTTCACCTATTAGATTCTATTCCATTTAGTATTTTTTTTTTTTTTTTTGGTAATAAAAAAAAATGAGTGACGAAGGCTCCGCCAAACTCTAATCTCGGGCTAAACATTACTTGAGACAACGTTTAAGTGCGCTACACCAAAAGACGACGAAGAGTTGAACTTAGGTTAAAAGCATTTTTGGGCCGACCTTTTCTTCTAAACCCACCCCCAAGGGTTCTATTTTTGTATTTTCAAATCAAACGAGTAATTTTTAAAGTCACATTATGTTATGCCCTAAGGAAATTAACACAAATAGGTTCATCATCTTTTAACAACATGATCTTGTTTCCCAATTAATAACTTCCATTGCTTAATACATAAGGAATATAAGGCCTCATTATTTACATCATCATCAAATCTCTAATATTTGTATTTATTATACTCTAGAGATTTACAAAATATTTTCCACATGCAATTATACATTCAACATTCCTAGAACATGAATCTATAACATGTAGCACAACATGACAATTACAATTCAATGCCCTCAAGGGCTCCAAATTCCAAGGCTTATGCCCAGTTATCAAACCCATACATGTAAAGCCATACATGTAAAGCCCTTGGCTTATCAGCAATAATTACAACAAAAGAAAAGAATCTTGTGCTCTAAAAAAAATACATTCCACGCCTTTAACTTGGCGGAATCACCACATCTTTTTTTTGCATAAAATCCTATAGGGTGAGCACAAAGCCTAGTAGGAAGATTTTAACAAAGTATATACATTTTATACAGTTTCCTGAGATGAATTCATATGTTATGTCATGCTCAAAAACATATATCTCTATCTTTTGAAAATCTTGTGCACAATGCAATTTGAAAATCTTGTGAAGTCGACAAGTTTGAATTGCAATTGGGTGAGTCCGAAGAGGGTGCAACATTGTTTACCTTAAGTGCTCAACTGGTCTTGATTAGCAAAGTTGTGGAGGCACAACAAGGTGATCGTGAAGTAGAGTTAATTCGAGATAGAATCTCCAATGGAAAGGAAGAGAAGAGTTTGAACATTCACTCAGATCAGAGTGTACGTTACCTAGATCGTCTGTTTGTGCCTGAATCTTGTAGGGAGAAAGTGCTTCGGGAATTCCATCATTCACGCCTTGCGGTACATCCGGGAGGCACCAAAATGTATCGTGACCTTAGCCGTCAGTTTTGGTGGAGGGGTATGAAGCGGGATGTCGCATCCTTTGTGTCCAAGTGCCTTACTTGTCAACAAGTGAAGGCCAAACATCAAAGACCAGCGGGTTTGTTACAACCCTTACCTATAGCCGAGTGGAAGTGGGAGCACGTTACCATGGATCTCGTAGTTGGGCTTCCTAGAACGCAGCGGGGCAATGATGCCATTTGGGTAATTGTTGATAGGTTGACTAAGTCCACACATTTCATTCCAATGCGTACTAGCGACTCAGTTGAGCACTTGGCGGAGTTGTACGTTAGGGAGATAGTTCGGCTTCATGGGGTTCCGGTAACCATCGTGTCAGATAGGGATCCTCGTTTTACCGCCCGGTTGTGGCAAAGCCTTCAAGAGGCATTGGGAACCAAGTTGACCTTTAGCACCGCTTACCACCCTCAAACCGATGGGCAGTTGGACCGCACTATTCAGATTTTGGAGGACATGCTTAGAGCTTGTGTCCTAGATTTCAAGGGGTCTTGGGAGAGGCACTTACTGTTGATTGAATTCGCCTACAACAATAGTTATCAAGCTAGCATCGAGATGGTACCGTTTGAGGCCTTGTATGGCCGACCTTGTAGATCACCAGTTTGTTAGGCCGAGGTGGGGGATACACCATTGTTGGCTCCGAAATCGTTAGGGAGACAACCGAGAAAGTCGCTCTCATTCGCAAGAGATTAGCTACGGCTCAAAGCCGACAGAAAAGTTATGTTGATAAGAGGAAACGACCTTTGTCTTTTGAAGTAGGTGACCATGTTTTCCTTAAGATCTCACATAGGTGGGGTTTGATGAGGTTTGGTAAGAGTGATAAGTTGTTTCCGAGATTCATTGGGCCTTTTGAGATATTGGAGAGAGTCGGGTAAGTGGCATACCGGTTAGCTTTACCGCCGCAACTTTCGGGGTTTCAGGGGTTCACAATGTGTTTCACGTGTCTATGCTTAGGAAGTACGAACCTGACCCTTCTCATGTATTAGATTGGGTTGATTTGGAGGTAGATGAGGATGCCTCCTACGAAGAGAGGCCGGTTCAAATCTTAGATACCCGAGAGCAAGTGTTACGAGGCAAAACCATACCGTTAGTGAAGGTGTTGTGGAGACACCATGGGATTGAGGAAGCAACTTGGGAACGGGAGGCGGAGGTCCGCTCCAAGTATCCGGATTTATTTGAGCATGCCTAATTACTTTATATTAATTGTAATATTCCCTAGTGTTGAAGGGAAAAATGTTAAATTATTGATTGCATATTGTTATATGAATTGTTAACTTAAGCATGAGATTATGAAGAAATGGTGTTTTGCTATAAATGTTTTATTTCACATGATTAGTATGAGTGATCGTTGTTTTGATGAGATGATGATAAAAAGAACGATAAGCTTTAGTTAAACGTTGATTTTGCAATTTGATAATGTTGTTAAAATAACCATAGTTGTTAGAACACTTTTTGTTTGGTGAATTTATTCAAAATTTCGAGGGACAAAATTTCCTATGGTGGGGAGGTTGTGACGATCGGGTCTTTCTTTTCTTCTCTTTTCTTTCTCTCTTTTCTCTGTCCTTCTTTCATTTTCGATTGGGCTTGAAACGTCCGAGAACAGTCCTCAAAAAAAATTAACGGTCTTGGTCTTGTTCTTGTTTTCGTTCGATGTTGAATATCACTTGTTCCGGAGAGCATGAGGTCAGGTCCGGAGTGCCGGGGGTCGAGCCAACATTTTTCTGGACTGCTTGGCTAGCCGCACGTGCGGGGGCCTAGGGCCACACGTGTAGGAAAGGGCCGCACGTGCGGATTTCAGAGGAGAGCTGGAGCAGCACACTGCAATATATGCAGGTGCGGAGCAAGGTGCATGCAAGGAGGGCTGCACGTGCGGGGTTGGGAGCCGCACGTGAGGGAGTGAGGCTCTGCACGTGCAGGGCATGTGCCACAAGTGCGGGACGTCTGGGCAACCCAAACCTCTATTTTATCCCTCTTTTTGGCCGAATTGTATCTCATTTTGGGACTTCTCTCTCTCACTCTAAACCTATTTTCTCCTTCTTCTCTCTAGAAAACCCTCACAAAACACTAAAACACTTTGATTCTTGCTATCCTTGGGTCTAGATCATCATCATCTCTCACAATCTTGAAAATCTAGGGCTAGAGTTGTCACACCCTAAGTTCCGTGACAACGCCGCACACTCATTTAAGTGAGCATGTAAGGCTAAGAGTCCAACACATAACCAACAATGTAAAATACTCAAATTAAATCCTTAAATATCATAATGCTAAAAACCATACAAATAGATATGAAATTGTCCACTAAGTCCACTAATAAAAAAAAAAAAATAATCCAAGTACTTGAATCATAGCCCTACTCTCGGTACTCCCACAAGTAAAAACCTCGCGTAGCTCTACTCTTCAGAATCTGAAAAAAATAAAATAAGGGTAAGCTAGACAGCCCAGTAAATAACCAACCATCACTGCTAGCTGGATCAAGTACACAAAAAAAAAATAGTCGATAACCAATAAATATATTTTTTGCTACCATTCAATAAATGAACAATTATTTTATAAGATGGCTTCATTGCTGAAAATAAACAGTGTAACAATACATTTTAATTGAAAAGATAATGAGGTAATTCGACGAAATTTCGTTGTTCAAAATTGATGGTTCGATATTCAATGGTTCAATGATGTGATTCACAAAACCCAAATCTTGGTGACTATGGTCACTTAGCCTGTGACAAAGCCCAGAACCACACATAGGCCGGTGGTAAAGCCCCAAAAGAAATTAGTTTCTGTGCCAATAAATAACCCCTATTGGCTAGGGTCCAAATCATAATCGGACTACAGTGATGTTCAAAATTCAAACAATACACAACTTTTAAATAAAATATACGATATTTTCAGAATAAACATTTAGTACAATTTTCATAATAGTTCCATAAAATATTCAAATAATTTTCATAATAATATTCGATGTTGTTTTATACTTGACCCATATTTTATTTTAAGAGAACATGAAGGCTATGAATAAATACTTATAATTTTAAACAATTTAATAGGAATAAAAATGTACCAACAGTGATAGAGGGTTACTTACCTCAAATACTTAGAAATAATATTCCAACACCAACTCCAAACACCCAGTTCCACCACTTCAATCACACAAATCTAATAAATAAAACCTCAAATAAACTAATATTCTTACATGTTACATACACCCACAAAAGCCCCACCATCTTAGATTAATGTATTGCTTTAATATCCAAGTGATCAAACCATTCAACCCAACTTTATAGCCAAACACACCCTTACCCATGATACAAAACTCCATTGTTTCTATTACCCACCCAAAGTTACACTTACACATTGCACCCAATTCTCAAAACTTAAGTAGGCACCTATAGATCTTCCAAATCCCCTTAATGCATTGATTGTTTACACTACAAAAAAAACACCTTTGGCGACTAAATTTTTAGTCGCCAAAGGTCCTATTTTCGTCGCCAAATCTCGAAAATTCACTTTTCCCGACTAAAAACTTTAGTCGCCAACGTTGTCGCCAATATTGGTCGCGGATGGATTTGGCGACTAAAAAAACTGTTGGTCGCCAATAGGAAGCTCTTCAGCGACTAAAAATGTTGTCGCCAATAGTCAATTTCTGTTTTGGGAATTATACCTTTGCCGACTAAAGTGTTCGTCGCCAATATTAATTTTTTATTTTATTATTTACACCTTTGGCGACTAATGACTTTAGTCGCTGAAAGTCATTTCAGAAAAAAAAAATTTGCCCCCGCGCTGCTGCCAAGTTTCGAACATGTGATCACTAACTTCCCAACTTTGTCAACTTTTTGCAACACTCTCTCCCCCACTATGCCACTCCATCCTCACGCGAAAATTATTGCGACATATATTATTTATATACTAAATGTGCCGGTTTTAGTACAAACTATATATATAAATAATTACTTTTATTTTAATGTTTTAATGTAAAAAATAAAGTATTTATTAAAAAAAAATTTGAGAGTACTTTTGGCGACTAAAACTGAATTTTTAGTCGCCATTTCTATGCTTTTTGGCTACTAAATGCTAGTTTGTCGCTGAAAACCTTCATTTCCGCCCAGAACAAGTACTTCGGCGACAAAACTTATTTTCTGTCGCCAAAAAGTCTAATTTTGCCGACTAAACTCGGTTTAGTCGCCAAATTGTTCACTTTAGCTACAAAAAGTTTGTTTGTCGGTAAAACACCTATTTTCGGCGACTAAATCATTTTTTAGTCGCCAAAACCTATAGTTTTGGCTACTAAATGCTTTTAGTCGCCAAAATCCGTGACTTTTGGCTACTAAATAAACTTTAGTCGCTGAAAACCCTACATTAGGCGACAAAACTTCATTTTAGTCGCTAAAAACCTGCTCTTCGGCGACTAAAAGAGTTTAGTCGCTAAAAACCTGCTCTTCGGCGACAAATTCAAATTTAGTCGCCGTTTCATGCACTTTTAGCGACGAAATTTCAAATTTTGGTCGCCGTTTGTGCTTTTTCTTGTAGTGTTAATTCCTCAACATAAACTTAATAATCAACAGTAAAGGCAGATTTTACCTCAACCAATGGGTGTCCCAAAATCACCCAACGTGCTGCCTCCAATCCCTATTGCAGCCTCACTTGAACCTCTCTTCTCTTTTTCTTTTCTTTTTTTCCTTTACCTTCTCAAACCCTTGCTGCCTATGGAGCAATTCCCAGCCTCTGTTTTGTTTGTTTCCCAAGACTTAAAGCCACAACAAGTGGGCTTATTAACCTAATTTCTCAAAGTTACAAAATTACCCATCTAAGTAATAGAAAATATAATGTCATCTCATAACTAATTCTTTGATATTAATAAATGACCCATATAAATTAATTTAATTACTAACCTATCCAATAAAATAATCCTACACACAACTTAGGTTTTACAAGAGTTTCACTTGGTGTGGTAGAAATCAAGGCTCTTTCTCATCCTTGAAGTTAGGGTTTCATCTTCTCCTCTTCATCAAACATTGAGGTAGGGATATTCTTGAGTGTTATATATATATATATATTATATATGTTTTGCAAGATTAAATGTTGGTTTTTATGTTCCTCTTGAGTTTATTTTTGAGAGTTGTTTGTGACTCAAGAGAGTAGAAATTTTCAAATGAAAAGTTTTAAAACCTCAAATGTCTATCTTTCTTTTTGTTGATTTTGAAGGGTTTGCATCTATTAATTTGAGAAAGATGTTTCGTTGGGAGTTCACCAAGAAATTGGGGAAATGTTTTGGTTTTGATATAAAATCCTAGAAATTTTGGGGATTTTTGAAAAATGTGAACATGTCTAAGTGTTTCTTGTTGTTTTGTATTAAGAGAGTGAACTTTCATCATATGTTTAGCAAAAATGGTAATTTACTTGATATATGAGAAATGAGATGTTATTTTAACATTATTGTTAAACATTTGAAAATACATTGTTGTGAAATGGCAAATGGTTATGCATCTTGGATAGTGAAAATTGTAAACATTGGAGTTAATGTTTGAAAAACATCACATGTAGTCTTGAAGATGCTAACTTGTTATGAATTGGGCATGATGAGAGATTGTTATTGCTATAAATTGATGGCATGGTTATTTTGTGAAATAATAATGAGAAGAAGAAATGAAAAACGTGGTAAATTGGTATTGTTGTAGAGATAGTTGGAAATGGAGTAATACTATGAAGTATAGGGATGATCACTGCATTGCATACACATTTCAAATTATTATTATTATCATACATTATGAGTTTAGATTGAAAAATATTTACTTCATGAAAGAAAATAGGTGTTGTAATAAGAACTATGTAAATGTGGTATGGGGTAAATACGTGGTAAGTCTGGATAGGGGGTGTAGTTGAACTTGATAAGTTGGTCTGAGTATCCATGGTGAAAGACCAGAAAACCGCGCGGATAGGTGTCGAGCCTTTCGATTAATACCAGTAAAAATGACAATTTGATAGTGCTTATTGAGCCTACTTGCAGACACCAACCTAGGGATTACCTGAGTCGTATTTACCGCCCCTATTAATTTGAAAGAATTGTAGGTTTTGAAATGTGTTGAGATTGCAAACTTTATTGAAAAATGGTAATCTTTAGAAGAGCATGAAATGGAAATTCTTTAAAAGAGCATGGCATGGCTTGACATTAGCATTTTTATTGAGATTTTGCATAACTGTATTTACTTTGTAACAATGCTGTACTGGGCTTTATGCTCAC
Organism: Camellia japonica; assembly: GCA_030407325.1. Taxonomy (NCBI): domain Eukaryota; kingdom Viridiplantae; phylum Streptophyta; class Magnoliopsida; order Ericales; family Theaceae; genus Camellia; species Camellia japonica. Next base: position 64,220,538 of record JAPPVO010000036.1, read on the forward strand.
CCCTAAGAGATTTGGTACAGGTAAAGATGTGGTGATTCTGCCAAACTGAGGGCGTGGCTATGTTTTTGGTAAAGAGTAGATTGCTCTTTTATTTTTGTTAACTTTTGTAAAGCCAAGGGCTAAATTGTATGGGTTCGAGAGACCATTTTTGTGTAACCGGGCTATTGCCTTGGAACTTGTAAGCCCTTGAGGGCCTTATTCGTTTTGATTAAATAATTTTACATGCTATAGATTCATGTACTAGTTTGTCGATAAATGTATAATCGCATGTAAAATTACTTTTGTATAACATTTGGAACTCTGTAAAGGAACATGGTGAATATATCTTGTCGGCATCCCTTGAGCCATGGTTATTATCTTATTTGGAATTGGGTTGGTGTATTTTCTATGTTGGAATATTTCGGAGCGTTACAAAAATAAATCTCAATGACCTAATATGATAATCAAAACGCCGAAAGTAAAACAGACTATCTTACTACACAATACTAGTCAAGTCCAAGACCCAAGACATCACACATTATTAAAGCAAGTCGCATTTTAAATTTTTGAATTTTTTTTATGAGTAATACCATACAAATAAAAATATATATAAAAAGCTTATACAAAATGATATGGTTACATTGTTGGGCCGTCACCTTAAAACAAAAAAATCTTCAAGATCATTGTTAATTGCAAAAGTGAAACTGCAACATCATTCTAGTTGAAAATTCTGCTAGGGGTAGGTAAGCATACACTTGATTTGTCAAAATTGAATGGCCCAAATTAATCCGTCACAAAATGGACGGTTTCAATAGTCTGAGTAAACAGATGCAAATGTATTTTTTTTAATCCGCCAAAGTTCGGACAGATGGTGGATGGGAAACCGCCAACCAACCCGATCCGCCAACCCTCTTTAAAAAAAAAAAAATAAATAAATAAAATATTTGCTTTTATGCTTTTTGTTAAAAAAAAATTATTTAGTAATTATATTTACTATTTATGAAACATGAAAGTTGAGCCTTTATTTTTATTATAAAAAATTAATAATAAAAAATTTTGAGTACAAAATAGTAAAGGATTGTTGAAAGAGAGTTTGAAAAAGACTTAAAACAATAAATTTCAAACCACCAAATCAATCAATATTCACCTGTCAACCCATACGACTCGCTCAATTTGCATTCGCTATGTGGATAGATGCAGATTGATTTTTTCAATCTATCTAAGTTTAGACGGATGGTGGATAAGAAATTACCTGACCTAATCCGATCTGCAAAGATCCCTAGATTCTACATTGTTTTTCAATAAAAAAATAATTTATTTATTTATTTATTGCATGACACATCAGTTAATAAGTAAAATTTATTAATTTGTATTAGGAATGGCAATAGCACCGAGTGGGACGGGGATGGATTTGTAGTGCCTTAACCCCATCTCGAATTATATTGAGGTTGGGGTAAATGGAAGGAGATGACAGGAGTGGGGTGAAGGCAGGATAGAAGTGAGAGATGATATTATATATTTATGGATAATGATTAATAAATACCGAGAATTAAAAGATGTGAGATGATAAATAATGATTTAAAAATGAGTGTTGAGTATAATATTGTGACATTTGAGAAGTCTTGCAATATTTTTAAGAAAATTAAATTATCTATATTATATAAAAATAATAATAATTAACTAATTTAATCATGATAAGAATGGGATGGAAACAAGAAAATTTGTCCAATCCTATTTCTTACAAGGGAAAATTACACGCAGGTGAGTGAAAGAGAAAAAAATTATCAATATATGGAGGGTGTGCAAGTAACACTTATATCCTTATGGACTTTCATTTGCATCACATTATAAACACACTTGCATCTTTCATGTATTTATAATTTTTTTCCCTTCTCCTATCAATTTGTAATTCTCCCTTCTTACAATAATCTTTAGTACAAAAAAAAGTATACAGAAAATTTGTTTTGGGTGCCGAGGTCACATTTGAAATAAATTTCAGCTAAAACAATGCACTTTCGGTGTTCTACTCCTATCATCAACTTAGTTTGTATTTCATCAAACAAATATGGATTGGAACCCGGCTCCTATAAATGTTGGTTAGACCAGTGTAGGAAGACATAAAATATTCCACAAATTAGAATATAAATGTGAATTTTGTATCATGTGAGACTCATTCTTATCTTGCATTTATATTTCATTATAAGATAAATTACACTTACTATTTTTATAATTTCATCAAAATCTTACTTTAATCATTTTATTTTCAATTGTAATAATCAACCTTTTACATTTTAAATCAAGTTTCAATCTCGCCATTTTGTTTATCTATCATTAATAAAGCTGAAGGAAATTAAAAGTGGATGGACTAAAGAGAGATTTTGATAAAGAGTAAGTAGTAAAGTGAGATTTTAATAAAAGTGTAATTGTGTTAATGAGATAATAAAAAAGTCACACATTCTTTAAATGACAAGTTCTGTCAACTTTGCTAACAATAGACGGATGAAAATGTGATATTATAACTTGATAGTTGTCGTTTGGCAACAAAAAAAAAAAATAGTTCTTTTTTTGGAGTTGGGACTTTTTTTTTGTTTGGGACTAAAAAGTTTGTTTGGATGGTCTTTTTTGAATTTTCTGAGAAAAAAATAAAATTATTATAATGTAAATGTAACATTTATCTTATTGACATTTTAACTTATTTTATATTTTTAGTAGCTTCCAATTCAACTCAACCCACATAGCCAAACAAAACCTTAAATATAAAAAATTAATTGTTATAATTTGAAAATTTTAATAAAAGCACATAAGTACTAAATATAATTAAATTTTCATTATGTGAAACATTTCTATATTCCTAAAATTATTATGGTGGTTAAGGTCGGTTGCCACAGTCGTGGTGGTACCGACATTGCCATCGGTCCTATTTGGTAGGGTTTATTTCCAGTTTATTTCAACTTTTAACTTAATTTAAGCTATTTTGAAGTATCTGGTTCAACTTAACAATACAACTTATAACTTTTTGTAAGTCAAAAATCAACTTATTCTTTGAGTGGGAGGAGAAGCTTAATTTATAAGTAAAAAATCAGCTTATATTCACAGTTATAAGTTATAAGCTATTAGGCTATAAGTTATAATCATTTTCCCACAGTTCTACCAAACGGGGCCAACATCATGTTTGGATTCTTTTATTCTTTTGTCTTTCGAACCAAACGAAGGCAGTTCAAATCCCCTCTCTCCAGCCGTTCCTTTAGGATGGTCCAGATTGGACCACATTGTGACTGTTTGAAATGTTATTATTTTAGTATGTTATTTTAATTTTTGATTATTTTAATAAGTTAAAATTTTTATGTTTTGAAAAATAATTAATTTTTTATAATTAAATATGATATTTGTAAGAGAAAAAATAAAATAATTATGAATTTAATATGACATATTATTTTATTAATTATTTTAATTTATTTTATTTTTTTATAAATTTTAACCTAAATTAGATTAAAATTTCACCTCCCAAACAATTCATTATCAAATTAAAAATCTATAACTCAAATTAGTTAAAAAAAAAATAAATAAATAAATAATTTCTCTGACACTCTCTCCCCATCCTTCACTGAGACACGCACACCACTCCCAATCTCTCCCCATCCTTCACTGAGACACGCACACCACTCCCAAACAGCCCCATTCTCTCGTTAAGTGCATGTTTGGGTAAAAAAAAAAAAGTTAAAAAACCATTATAAAAGTCAAAAAATTTATACTATTCACATTTTTTTTTTTTTAGGAATACAACAACACTGGTCAGATGCCAAAAAGACCGAAATGCCCCGTTTTTTTTCCACAAATTGAAGTCAATTGTGGACAAGCAACCTGTATAAAAAAAAAAAAACACTTTGTACATATCTTCTCTGGAGCCCCCACCACACATTGCATGCACAAGCCGTACTCGTCTGTCACGTGACGCACGGTCAGTACAATTGGGACTAGGGGCAAACAGGTCATTTGCATATTTTGTATAATATATAATTACATTTTTTTTATAAAAAGTTAAAAAATTAATCAAAACACTCTTCTTTTTTTCTCTAACTTTTTAGTCAAAAAGTCAAAAGTACACTTATGTAGATCATCCAAACAACCGACGACTTGGATTGGATTAGATTGGGTTTGAGATTATTTTCATCATAAAAAGACAAATAAATTTTTTTGTTTAATAAAATAAAATATCATATTTAACTTATAATTATTACATTTTTTCTCTCATAAAAATTTAAAAAAATTAAAAAATCTATCCTAAAAATTAACTCACTTCCAAAACGATCTCTAAAAATCTTTGACTCAAATTAGTTAAAAATAAATAAATAATAAAAATTTCGTGTGACAACCTCTCCCATTCCTCACGCACACCACGCACTAGTAAGGATCTCCTCCTTGACTCTTTTACTTAAAGTCTTGTTTGGGGTGTACTAATAAGTACACATTTTTTATATTTTTTTCATCAATCACTTCTCTACTTTTCTGCACATCTTTTCGTAAAAAGTTAAAAAGTGTACTTATTTAGATCATCCCAAACTACCCCTTAATTTTTTATTTGATGGGCCATTAGGTCAACTTTTGGGTCGGATTTTGATAATTCAAATCGTTCACATTTTAAAATTTGTCATATATATCATATCTGTAAAAATTAAGTTGATCGGATATCAAAACCACGTGAACTAAAAGTTTTAGTAAACAATAAAACTTTTATCAAATTTTTTTAATAAACGATTTTTAGTTCTTCCCATATTCGATCAATTTGATTTTTTACAAATATGATTTACATGACAAATTCTAAAATATGAATAATTCAGATCATCGAAATTTGGTCCAAAAGTGGACCCAATGGTCCATCAAGTAATTAGTCAAATAAGAGAGTCGATGAGGGGATCCTTGCTCACCACGCACACCACACACACACACACTATCTCTCTCTCTCTCTCTCTTCTAATAAAAAAATTAAAAAACCTATTTTAATCTTTTTCATTTTATTTTCATAATATGTATCATTTTTAATATAAAATTTTAATTTTATAAAATTAATATAATTAAAAATATACTTTTAACATGAGACTAATATTAAATATATTTAATAAAAAATTAAAATAAATAAAAAGTAATTATTATATTTAGTTATGTTTTCAAATTATTATTTTTTAAATATAAAAATTCATTTGATGAAATAAATACACAAATTATTATGTTTTCAAATAATTTTTGAAAACACATAAATTTAAATATGATTGATGTTTATTTCATTAAATTAATTTTTATATTTAAAAATAATAATTTGAAAATATAATTAAACATAGTAATTATTTTTTATTTATTTTAATTTTTATTAAATATTTTTAATATTAGTCTCATTTTAAAGATATATTTTCAATGATATTAATTTATAAAATTAAAATTTATATTAAAAACTATATATATTATGAAATAAAATAAAAAAGATTAAAATAGTTTTTTTAAAAAAAATTCATTAGAATGAGAGAGAGAGAGAGAGAGAGTGAGAGTGGGGGGGGGGGGAGAGAGAGAGAGAGTGTCAGATAGCATTTTGATTTTTTTTTTTTTTTTTTTTTAGCTAATCTCAGTTACAAATTTTTAGTGGGGGACATGATTCAAGGTTGTTTGGGAACTAAATAAGTATATTTTTTTTACTTTTTATAAAATATGAGTCAGGTATGAGTTAAATTTAAATTAATGTAGTAAAAGAGTGATATAACTTAAATAAAATAATAATTTTTTAACATTTTAATTTTTTTTAAGTTATATCAAACCAAGCCTCAATTTAGGCCATCCCCCAAAAAGAGAATTGGAGAGAAGCGCTAAAGGGGATCTGAAGTCGAACGAAGGACTTGTTTTGTTTTATTTTCGTTTTTGTTTTTATTTTTTGGGATATGAGCCATATTCTTTTAATTATTATATTTAACGTACCATCTGTACGATTATTTTTTAAGACCTTATTTGTCATAATTTAAAAAGTTAAAAAGTCAAAAAGTCACTATCTTATTTAAGTCACATCATCTTATTTAAATTATATCACCTCTTTATCACATCACTTCAAACCCAACCCATACCTAACTCATATTTCATAAAAGTCAAAGAGTGCATTTATTTAGATCATCCCAAACAACCCCTAAATTGTCACACATTACATTGTAAACGTGATGGTATATTTTTAAAATAAGGATAAATTACACTTATGTCTTCTGAGGTTTGGGTTTAATACATATCACTCCTTAACGTTTGGAAAATTACACTAACTCCTTGTCAGTGTAATTATTACATTCAACTTATACACTCTCTCTTTTCATGCTTTACTTTACTTTCTCTGTTTTTTTTTCTTCTCTTTTCCTTTGTTTTTTTTTTCAATGTAATTTTCTCTATTTTTCTACTAAAAGTTGTTGCCTTTTATATAAGTAGGTGAGTTTGTGAAATGAGACTATTAACACAGGGGTAGAAACGTAATTTCTAGAACGTCAAGAGGTGGGATGTAATTGGACCAAACCTAAGGGGGTCAGTGTAATTTACCCTAAAAATAATTATATATATATAAATATACATAAATAATTTAATTAATAAAATCACATATATACACATACGTATAAATAATTTAACTAATGTTATTACTTTTATTTATTTAAAGTTAAGGAAGAACCTACAATCTTTTTGTAAAATGTTAATGAGTGTGTAATTTTGCTAAATGATAGGGATGTTTACGATATAATTTTATTCGCGATGTAAGATTTTGACTAAATTAGTCAATAAAAATTAAAAAAAAAGATTAAAATAATTAATAATACAAAATCACACATCCTATAAATAGAATAAGGAAATTTCTTTTATATACCACTAATTCTCTTAGTACACTATCAATAGATTAAATTTATATTTTAATGATATTTTCTAATGAAAATACCATTCAAGAAAATATGAGGGTGTATTTTATTCATTCAATAAGTTTCTATTCTATTTAAGTTATATCATTTTATTTAAGTCGCATCACCTCTCTATCACATTATTTCAAACCCAACCTATATTTCATAAAAAGTTAAAAAGTGCACTTAGGCCTTGTTTGGCAAGTGGCCCTTTTAGCCAAAAAAATCAAAAAGTCACTAAAAAAATTAAAAAGCCAACAATCCATACCAAAAAGTCAAAGATTCTATTTTCTCTCTACTTTTTGCACATCTTTTCGTAAAAGTCAAAAAGTCATCCCAAACATACTAATTTTTTTTAGCTCATATTTTAGCCAAATAGCCAAAAATTACTAAATTAACCTGTTCCCAAACGAGGCCTTAGAACATTCCAAACAACCTCTTAATATATAAAAACACAAAACATTTTTCACACACCATCATCACCTATAGACATATAAACATCTAAAATAAATTAGTTTTGAAGATTTTATTGACTAATTTAGCCAAAATCTAGAATTATTGACTAAAGGTTCGTTTAGCATTGGCTAAGATAGTCAACTTATTTTCAATTTTTAGTATGTAAAAAATTATCACAAAAAATTATTTTTAGCGACAATTTTACCAAAACTTATTTTTAATAGGACTTCATAGGAATTAAGTCTAATTATTAAGACTTATTGGTAGTTTATCCAAATAATAACTATGGAAGTCAAAAATGTAATTACCGAAATCAATTGAGATAAATTGCTTTTGATTTTGTTTGGGAAGAAGAGTTAGGTTAGGTTAGATTTGGGGTCATTTTAATTATAAAAAAATAAAATAATTTTTTAGTTTAATAAAATAAAATATCACATCCAATTTATAATTATTATATTTTTTTCTCACAAAAATTTAAAAAAGTCAAAAAGTCTTTTCTAAACGAAACTTTTTAACTCCAAGTTAAAATAATCAAAAAGTCAAAAAAATTAACCCACTTTCCAAACGAACCCTTTAGGATTTAAGAATATTTAAATAAATTGACTTTAAAGATTTACACACTATAGATAATATTAGAATAATACTATATGCACTAATTAGTGTATTAACTAATATACCAATTAATGATGTGGCATAGTTTAAGAAATTTTTGGTATTTGTAACGTGATTAATGAGTGAGGTCAATAATAATGTCATAACTAGTTGGTACACTAGTTAGTATATTAATTGGTGTATGTAGCACCACCGATAATATTCAGCATGCTTGGTTGTGGTTTTTTGAGATTTTTTTTGAAAAATTGATTTGAAAACTGTTTTTTGAAAAAAAATGGTTGTTTGGTTTTTCAAAAAATATATCATTACAATTTCAAATTTTCCTCCAAATTAATGATTGAAACAATTAAAAAAACACAAAAAAAAAAAAAAATCACATCAAAACATTCTCTCAAATTTTTTAAATATATATATAACATATATATATATGTACCTATATGTACCTATTCTACTAAAGCTTACCTATCTCATTTTCAAAGCCTACCTATCTCACTTTCAAAGCCTACTTATATATATCTATTCTACTAAAGCCTACATATCTCATTTATTTTTTTGCAAACATAACTCATTTTTTAGAATAATCAAACAAGTTGTATAAATTTTCAAAAAATCATATTCAAAAAACCACAACCAAACACAGTGATTAAGATTTTTGATTTTGAATAATACAATAATGAAAAGATCAATTGCCTTTTCATTTTTTGTTTGTATCGTTTGTATAGTCATTAGGAAGATGAGTTTGTTTGTCACATGTTCGGATAACTACAATTAAACTTTTACACAATATTCAATTATTTTAATTTGAACAAAATAATTTTATTCAAATTATTAAGGTTGACCAAATTATAAATGTTCATACATAAAAAATTAAATATTTTAATTCCTTAATAATTTAATTTCTCAAATTTAATTCAATTTAATAATTTAATTTATTTTTGATATATTTTATTTTTTTAAAACAAAAAGTAGATGTATTCAACAGTTACAAAAAAATAAAAATAAATAATATATAAAATTTAATATATGTTCAATAGAATAAAAATAAACTATAAAAATGTTCAACATAATAAGTCAAAACGAGTTGAAATTGTTCAGTATATAAAGTATAAGTGCATTTATTTGTTCAATATAAATATTTTGAACAAACTTAATTTGTTCAATTTTATTTTTTCGTACGATGATATTATGTTCAGACAATCAAAATTGAGCTAAACTTGAAATAGAAATTGCTATGAAAGTTGAATTAGTAACCAAATAAAAAAATAAAAAAAAAGAGGAAAAATATATCAATGTGTGAATCAAGGGTGAGAATGACAAATTTTCAACGCCAACAATGCATCGGCGAAACAACGGTGAGATGATGACAAATATGAAGATCTAAAATGACGACAATGCATCAGCAAACCAATGGCGAAACGATGACAACGATAGAGATCTGAAAGGACGAGAATGCATCGACTGAACGAAATCCTCCGCCGGTGATGGAGATCTTCAACGCCTACGATGGAGATCTATAGTGTTATAAAGATGGAGGTTTATGGCATTATGAAATGGAGATATTTGGGTGTGGATTGTGATGTATATTCAAACAAATAAGTGGTGTGTTACCTTAAGGTTAGTAATAAAAAATTAAGGCATAAACTAGATATTTTCAAACCTTAAAAATTATTATGTGTATAATGTACTAAGTAATAGTATGTATTGAGAGGATTAATGATGTACAAATAGAATTACACATCGATCAATCACTTTTTCTTTTACAATCATCTATTCAACTAGAAAAAATCACAAATTATCCCAACCAATTTTTTTTTTTTTTATCTCATAAAATAACTAAAAAGATAAAAAGTTAACTAAAATAGTTAACATCTCAAACAAGGGCTAAATGTCAAGAGGTATTTGTGATATAATTTATGATATTGAAAATGTTAAGGATTTATTTTGTATATTTTCATCAAATGTTAAGAAGTGTTTTCCTTTTTATTTTGGTTTATTAGATTGATTTCAAAATAATAAAGATTACATTTTTTTTTTTTTTGGTTGAGAATATTATATTATTTACCACACAAATATATAATCTAACCAAAGGGGAAGGGGTGGTTAGACTCGAATTCTTATTACTTGAGCTACCCCTTTATCTCAAAAAAAAAAAAAAAAAAAAAAAAAAAAGACAAAGAAAAAAGAAAGACGAATTACATTATTCAATAGGTGAGAGGGCAATTTATATGAAAATTGGGCGAGCTGGATAATGGGCCGTTTTGAGCCACAATACAAGGGGCTGAGTAAAAAGGCCTTGGAGGTAGACCGGTCCTAGAAGGCCTTAGAGTTAGTCCGGCACCAAAAGGGCCTTAAAGTTACTCTGGTCTAGGAGAGGCTTGAATCTAGTCCGGTCCCAAAGCCTTAAGGTTAGACCGGTCCCAGAGAACTTATTGTTATCTCGGTCCAGAAGAGTATTGTGGATAACTCGGTCGCCAGGTTGCCACACTCAGAGTTAGTCCGGTCGCGGCGTAGCACAGATAGCTCGGTCAAGCCTAGCCAATTATTTTGAGAACCGAATGAGGGGGGTGTTGAAGGATAAGCATTATCTTTCAGGAGTATGAATCCTAGGAGGACTCTACATGGAGGAGTAAAAGTCCTACTAGGATTGTGCCACACGGAACCTACAAAAGCTCACAAACATCACCTATGGAGAGGTAACGCAACTTTGATTTCCGAATACATAGAGCTTTTAGCTACTTGTCTATTTGGCTGACTTAGGCATCGGAGAGGTTTCCGGCACACACCTGCCGGCTAGCTCACGTTTGTGTTTTCAGGGAATAAAGCGACGACGTACGGAGGAGCACAGACTTGATCAACAGGATTATACGAGAAGGTTTATTTTTTTCTCGTACAATTGGCGCCCTCTGTGGGAATATTAGACTTGAACAAACCTCTTGATTAAGTTTTTCTTACTAATAAAAAGTAATGGCGCACAACGAAGATTTGCCACAGTTCGCCATTGACGGACAAACACCAGAGGGGGGTGCGAGGCGCAAAGGTCTACCTTCTATCCCTCCTATGGCAGACTTGGAACCACAGCGACAGAATCCCAGGAGGGATGCAAGGGGGAGAAGGCGGACTAACAGCCCCCGTCACTCTCATTCACAAAGTCCTGAAAGACAAAGGCGGAGGATTGATCCTCAAACTCTGGAGGATCGTGTGAAGGAGCAGGACGAATTGATACGACGGATGGCGGCGGACATGGAATCCATGAAGCGCCAGATGAAGGGAAAATGAGTGGCGACAAGAGAGGGGCGCAAAAGCAAGACGCCCCCTCGCCACTCGGAAGATCGTAGTAGACGTACCACACCATCTCAAGCAGAGAGTAGAAGCCTCAGGACAGGCGATACACAATCCAGGACTTCCAGAACTTATCACTCTAGGTCTGAGAGGACGCGATCTGAGAGGTCATACACGGAAGGAAGCACCTATCGGCCCTCACGCACGCACCAGACATTATCTAGGCAAACGGAGTTGCCTAGATCGTCCGACTTACGAACCGTGCTAAGGGAAAAGGCACGATGGAAGGAGGATGCCAGGGCGCGCGACCCACACAGAGTTTCTGCCTTACAGCGGTTGGCTCCTCCGACGCATGAAGCGTCGAGGTTGGAATGCCAATACTGCGCCCTGCCTACGAACCAACGGACAAAGCATTAGCGAGGCTGCAGACCTCGCTGTTCGTTCTGGCAATAGAAAACGCGCCCCTACCTTCAGGCTTCCTTCAGCCCAAATTCACCACGTACGAGGGGAAGACAGAGCCCTACATGCACCTAAGCCACTTCCGCCAGGTTATGGCGGTATATCGACGCAACGAGGCTTTGATGTGCATCCTCTTCCATGGAGGCCTTGATGGAAAGAGTGCATCAGCACATCAGGGTGGAAAAGGATGGTGCCCGTGCCAAAACAAAATCTGGCACGACCGCAATACCGGAGAAAAGGCCTCAGCAAAGGTCAACGCGGTAGACCGTCCGAGCAAAAACGGACGAGGCAGACGGACAACGGAGAAGACCAGGATAAAAGATGGTTGAGAGTCCGCACTGCCATTACCACGGTATTCAAAAAGCCAATCTATCGGATTCTAAGCGAGATACGCGATGAACCTTTCGTCAGATGGCCTGCTAAGCTAGGAGAGGCTCAAAAGGACTACGATGAAAGGTCACGGTGCACCTTTCATAAAGAAAAGGGGCACCGCACTGAAAATTGCACGCCATTGAGACAGCACCTGGAGGAGTTGGTGGCAGCAGGTCACCTGGATAAATACATTGAAGGAGGAATGCAACCAGTCCCCCAGGACCACAATAACCCCAACGGGATGCCAATCGACACCCACCTCAAGGCGTAATCAATGTGATACATGGAATCTTCGAACCTGAGCATGTATGCGAGCTCAAAGGATCAATTAAGAAGGCTGAGCACTTAAGGGATGTACTAAGTGCACAACCTACCATCAAAAAGGGGAAGACGGAGGCCACGAACATCATGTCTTTTTCGGATAGAGACTTGGCGAGGATATATTGTCCTCACAATGATGCCTTGGTTGTCACTCTCCGAGTCAAAGATTTTGACATGAAGCGGATTTTGATTGACCAGGGTAGTTCATGTGAAATAATGTATTACGAAACATTCAAACAATTGAAGCTACAGACAAAGACTTAGCACCTGCCGTATCTCCCTGATTGGATTCAACTCAATGCCAGAATGGCCAGTCGGCAAAATAATCCTACCAATCAGAGCAGGAAGCGTGACAAAACAAGTGGAGTTCTGGGTGTTGAAAGTCCCTTCCACTTACAACATAATTTTGGGAAGAACATGGCTACATGCCATACAATCGGTAGCATCATCCTACCATCAAGTAATGCGATTCCCTAACGATGCCGGGGTAATTGAAGAGGTCTTTGGAGACTAAATCATGTCCAAGCAATGCTTTGTTACGGTTAATGGCAGCCGCGTTGCTAAAGGATATGTGCATTCGGTGGAAGAACCTGAGAGCAATGAACTGTTCGCAGATGTCGGCAAAGCAGCTGATCAAAAAGCGGTGGAAGACTTGGTAGAGGTGAGAATAGATGAAAAGAAACCCGGATAAGTTCTTTTTGCTTGGTTCGTCGCTGTCCAGCACTGAGAGATTAGAGGTCTTGGAATTCTTGACCTCTAACATCGAAATGTTCGCCTGGACACCATACGACATGCCAGGCATTAATCCAAAATTCATCTATCACCAACTCAATGTCCACCATCCGCCAGACCAATCATTCAGCGCACTCGCAGATCGGCACCCACCACGCCGAGATAGTGGCGGAAGAAGTAGGAACCTGCTGGAGGCAGGAGCTATTAGAGAGGTGCACTACCCAGATGGATTTCTAACACAGTTGTGGTGCCAAAGAAGAATGGCAAATGGCGTGTCTGCGTCGACTATAAGACAGTCAACAAAGCATGCCCAAAGGATAGCTTCCCCCTACCACGGATAGATCAACTGGTAGACCTAACAGCAGGGCACAATCGACTTAGCTTTCTTGATGCATACAGAGGCTATCATCAGATCGCCATGTACGAACCAGACCAGGAGGTCACGTCCTTTATAACTCCAAGAGGACTGTATTGCTACAAGGTCATGCCCTTTGGCCTAAAGAACGCAGGGGCAACATTCCAGAGAATGGTCACCAAGATGTTTGAGTCGTTGTTAGGCAGAACAATGGAGGCTTACATCGACGACATGGTGGTCAAAAGTAAGGATAAGAATGACCATCTCAAGGACCTAAGTGAGATGTTTGAGATCCTAAAGAAGCACAAGTTGCGCCTCAATGCATTTAAATGTGCATTCGGGGTAGGATCTGGCAAATTCCTGGGCTTCCTGGTGACCAACCGGGGTATTGAAGCAGACCCCTCTCAGATCAAAGCAATTCAGGACCTGGAGAGGCCAAATTCAGTAAAAGAAGTGCAGCATCTCACCGGCATGGCAGCTGCACTCAATTGGTTCATTAGCCGGTCGTCAGACAGACTACGATTATTTTTCCATACTTTAAAGGCCAAATTTGAGTGGGACGAAGAATGCGACCGTGCTCTGGAAAACTTGAAAGAATACATGTCTTCTTTACCACTGCTTGTTACCCTATTACCTGGAGAAGAACTCTTCTTGTACCTGGCGGTCTCTCAGCACGCAATTAGCGCAGTATTGGTCCGTGCGGAAGGAATCCAACATCTACTCATCTTTTATGTCAGCAAGACATTACTGGGCGCCGAAACAAGGTACTTACCACTGGAAAAACTGGCCTTGGCCTTGATAATGGCCTCAAGGAAATTGTCACACTACTTTCACGCCCACACCATAGTCGTCCTCACAGCTTTCCCATTAAAAGCTTTGTTTGAAAGGGCGAACTTCTCTGGGCGAATCTTGAAGTGAGCAGTAGAGTTGGGACAATATGACATCAAGTTCCAACCCAGGACCGTGATAAAAGCTCAAGCCTTGGCAGACTTCGTCGCTGAATTTACCTCAGGAAGTCATCATATCTGCCCAGTCGACTTGACGGACACAACCGAACTAGGAATGAAAGTTGACGCCGGAATAGCGCAACCCTGGTACAGGATACTCAGCCAGATCCCAAGGCAGACCAGAGTGAAGTAAGGGAGGAAGAAGAAAACCATACTACACCAAGCCAAGACTCACAACAAATAAAGACTTGGTACAAACAGATAACAAGGGGCAGACAGCAAGCATGGACCCTGAAGAAGACACCAGCGATGTTCTTGACCCCAATGCATCATCTGATCCCTCCACTTGTTGGAAGTTGTTCGTTGGAGAGGTGTGGAAGCTCTTCGTGGATGGAGCATCCAACCGGCACGGAGCAGGGCTGGGTATAGTCCTCATCTCTCCAGACAGCCTAGTAGTGGAGCAAGCAGTCAACCTTGGCTTCCCAGCATCAAACAACGAAGTGGAGTATGAAGCGCTTCTTGCAGGCCTCAAATCAGCATTCTACATGAAGGCCACCGAACTAATGGTTTACAGCGACTCACAGCTGGTGGTAAACCAAATTTTAGGCGAGTACGAAGCAAAAGATGACAGGATGGCTAAGTACCAAGAGTTGGTCAGAACAGAAATCAAGAAATTTGAAGTGTGCGGATAGAACAAATCGGCAGGGAAAAACAGCAGAGCAGATGAATTAGCAGGCTTTGCTTCAATGGCAGATACTTCCATCCCTCATCCACTGATCGACTACCTACCTAGACCAAGCATTGAAGACCCCGAAGCAGAAGAGGTATGTTGCGCCGAGTTAGGCCCTTCTTGGATGGACCCATCATACTGTTCTTAAAAGATGGCACCCTACCAGAAGAAAAGAAAGTAGCCAACAGAATAAGAGCAAAGTCACAACGATTTTGGCTCTCCCCATCTTTGGCATTGTACAAGAAATCGTTCTCAGGACCCTACCTAAAGTGTGTTCATCCCAGCAAAGTTGAAGCATTTTTATTCGAAATACACGAAGGCGTGTGCGGAAGCCATCAAGGGGGAAGGTCACTAGCATACAGAGCAATCTCGCAAGGATATTGGTGGCCTTACATGCAAGCAGACTCAGAGAAGTATGTGAAGAAGTGCGAGAAATGTCAGAAGTTCGCACACCAAATACATCAACCTGCCAGAGAACTTCTACCCTTAACCAGCCCATGGCCCTTCGCAATGTGGGGCTTGGACATAGTAGGACCACTTCCAACAGCACCAGGCAACAGGAAGTTCTTTCTTGCAGCAACCGACTACTTCACAAAGTGGGTGGAGGCAGAAGCCTTAGCATCAATCAAGGAAAAAGACGTGAAGAAGTTCGTCTGGCAAAACATCATCACTCGGTTTGGCATACCAAAAGCCCTAATATCAGACAACGGCACTCAGTTCGATGGCAGAATCTTTAGAGGCTTTTGTGAAGAACAAGATAGAGTTCTACAATTCTACACCGGCATATCCCAAGCAAATGGTCAGCAGAAGCATCAAACAAGGTTGTCTTGGATGGATTAAGAAAAGGTTAGAGAAAGCAAAAGGCAAGTGGGCAGAACTCCCCATGTTTTATGGGCTTACCGCACCACACCTCGACGGTCAACAGGAGAAACACCATTCTCCTTAGCCTATGGTATGGAAGCAGTAATCCCACTAGAAGTTGGCCTCCCCACAATTCGAAGCGAAAATTTTGATCCAGACTTAAATGGCGAAGCCATAGCATTGGAGCTCGACCTTGCAGAAGAAAGAAGAGAAAGAGCACTGGTTCACATTGCCTCATACCAACAAGAGTTATCCAGGAAATACAACAAAACAGTGCATCCAAGGCAATTCAAGATCGGCGATTGGGTGCTGCGCAAAGTGATGGGAAACACCTGGTACCGGGATGGCAAGTTAGGGCCTAATTGGGAAGGACCTTACAAAGTGGTGGATTAGCAGGCAAAGGGGCATACCACTTAGAAGATGAGGACGGCAAAGCAATTCCCAGGCCATGGAACACTGCCAATCTCAAGTTATTTTTTTTTAGTTTTTTTTTTATGTGTAATTTTTTTCCTTTCTCAATAAAACAAGTAGATTCTTTTCAGTATAATTATTTTCTGTAAAAGATAGTTTTAGTGAGTTAGGAACATTGTAAACATGTTGGCTGGAAAAACCAACAGATTGGCAAACCAACCCTTCCTAAGCCCAGGATAAGGATCCAGGCTGCAGGACGTTTGGTCGGAATAACCAAACATTTTACTCTAGGTTGGCTGGAAAAACCAACTTAGAGGTTGGCTGGATTAAACCAACACCCTTCCTAAGCCCAGGATAAGGATCCAGGCTGCAGGACGTTTGGTCGGAATAACCAAACATTTTATTCTAGGTTGGCTGGAAAAACCAATTTAGAAGTTGGCTAGATTAAACCAACTCTTAGTACTCTTCAGCCAAAGTAAGAGTATGGGCTGAAGAGTGGTTGGCTGGATTAAACAACTCTTATTACTCTTCAGCCAAAGTAAGGGTATGGCTGAAGAGTGGTTGGCTGGATTAAACCAACTCTTATGGCTATTGCTCTTTAGCCGAAGTAAGGGTATGGGCTGAAGAGTGGTTGGCTGGATTAAACCAACTCTTATTACTCTTCAGCCGAAGTAAGGGTATAGGCTGAAGAGTGGTTGGCTGGACTAAACCAGCTCTTAGTACTCCTCAGCCAAAATAAGGATCAAGGCTGAAGAGGCTGGAAAAACCAAACTCTTTTTATGCTTCAACCGAGATATAGATATAGGTTGAAGCGGTTGGCTGGTATGGCCAGTCTGATTACAAGATTAAGACCGGGATGAAATATCTCGGCAAGAGAATGCACTACTTCATTCAAACTACAGTAAGAAAGCAAGTACAAGTAGAGCAGCAAACCGAGATAACAGTTAAAACAAAAGAAGATTTTCATTGATAAAGTTCAAAGCAAATTACAAAGGAGGGGCCCCAGCCCGGTTACAAACTTTTTTGTCCAATAAAAAGAAGAAAGAACAAAATCAGTTGAACAGATCATCAAGATCAGCATCTATATCAACCTGAAGCCCGGTTTCAGACGGGAGCGCGGTCTCGGTTTGAAGCTCGGTCTCTGCTGGAAGCACGGTTTCAGTCGACAGCTCGTTAGTCAGGTCTTCCACCGTTGGCTCCAACCGAGCTGATTGATCGGCAGGTTCATTGACAACCGGGGTATTATTGGGCTCGGTGTCTTCATCATCATCTGAACCCTGAAGAAACTGTTGCTGAACGGATGTAGCATACTCCGCCAGTGAGCTCGGTATGAAGTACTGAGGAGGATTGTAGACCTCGGTCTCAGGCTCACAACCGAGCTGCACCACGGCTGCCCTCCAACCGCATTTGAAGAATAAATCTTTAGTTGCCTCACATTGTTGCATATAAAGGGCCTCCCCCTCCTTGAAGCGTTCAGCATTTGCATCATCCGCCTTCTTTTTTAGCTTGGCGATCTCTGCGTTTTTCTTTCCTTCGAGTTTGACTAGCTCACGCAGGTACTTGTCCTTCATCACGGTTAGTGCCCTCTGTTTGTCAGCATTAGCCGAGGTAACCAGTCCGGTCAGACGGGCTACCTCGGCCTCTAGCTCGGCTGTCTTTTGTTGGGAGTCTTTTAGCTCGCTGGTTTTTTCTTCGACTTCGGCCATGGCTTGCCTTACTGTTTTACGAAGCTCCAACACACGCTTGTGTGCAATTTGACTCTTTTGCATGGCCTGAAAAAGAAGGGAAAAAAACTAATGACAAAACCGAGCAGAAAGTTGGAAAAAATTAGAGAGACAAGAGGAGCAACTTACCAGGATCATTGATTTCGTCGCCGACCGGATGGCCTTGAGCTCGGTCAAGTGCTTGTGATGCTCCATATCAAGGGGCAGACATACACTCTTAGCCAGATTGAAGGCTAGCATGTGGTCTTTGTCAGCCACCACTGAGTCAGTATCACAGATAGCACGGTTTTGGAAAGTCATTTTTGGACTCCATTTAGAGGAGCTAGCTCGGTCGGCAAGCTCCGGTTGTGGACTCGGTGGAGGGCTTAGTGGAATGGTGGTTTCGTCTTCATCAATGAGGCGTTACTCGGTCTGGGTAGTCCGGGCGCGCTTACTTGGGCGTGATGAAGAGGGTTGCTGGGATGGAAGAGCCACCACGGTTTCCTGAGTCTGGTTGGGTGGCGGTACTTCGGCTTGGTGTGTTTCGGTTAGGAGGGCCCTTACTCTATTCCTCTTCGCCATTTCTTCTTCTTCAGTAGTACGTACCAAGTTAATTTGTGGCAAGTTAGGGTCCGGCTCAGGAGAGGCTTCCAGTAAGAAGTCTGTTACTCTAGCTTTCCGTCGGCTGCTATATTGTACGTCGGTTCAAAATTCAGCAGCTTGGCCCAACTTCTTTCGGGGTATCGTAGTGCGGCGCGAAGAGTGTTCAGGTTGGGGTAACTGTATAGTGATTTAAGATGGGCTGAATCTGCATAAAGAAGACAACTGTTAGTTCAGTTCAGGAATAGGAAACCGAAATAAAACAGAAGCATGCAAAGAAACCTAAGTAATTATACCGGGGGGTTCCTTTGTTCCAGTTTATACTGCGGCCTGGGATTTGGGCTTGGTGGTCTTCAAAATTGCCAGATACCCAGAAAAAATCATCATCATTTAAGTCTTTATCCGGTGTGTCCTTTATTATTTTCTCACGCCGGTGTCGTATTCTTAAATAGTAAACCCAGCCATATTCTTTTGAGCCTATAGAATACTGGTGGAAGAGTTCGGCTAAGCCGAGGTTAATACCAGCCCGGCGGTTTAGCTCGGCTATATCATTTATTATGCGGTATGAGGTTGTGGAAAGCTGGGTTGGGCATTTCCTAGTTTGCCTAAGGAATTCGCAAAGTAAAGGCTGTACAGGGAATCTTAGGCCGATTTCTACGATGGAAATGAGGGTGAAGAGAACAAAACCGGGGTTTCCCCAAGGTGTGATATCTAGGTCGGCTAAGGTGAGGTGAACATCGTCTGGGATGTTATAATGCTTTCGGAATTCAGCCATGGCACCAGTGAATTAACTAAAAACCTATACTTTCCCATTTATGTTTTAAAGTTATGTATAAATTATAGCCGAGTGTTAGCTCGGTCGAAGATTGTGCTGAGTTAGCTCGGTTGAGCGTTCAAAGGAGTGTCTGGGCAACCTAAGTCTGCAAAGTGAAAAACAAAGGTGTTAAGCACAGATCGTGGGACCGTGCTAAAGAAGAAATAAGGCAAGATAAATGAAGTCCTAGCTCGGCTATGCGAGATGCTATAGGTCGTAGCTCGGTTTTTTCAAGTTATTTGTTATTGCAAGGGGTTTTAGCCCGGTTGAGCTTCTAGGGGCAGCACTCTTAGGCGGTCTGAACTAAGAAGGCTGGTTTAGCCCCAAGTTATAGCTCGGTCGATATTACGACTTTCAAGCACACTATTACGCAGACTTAGTTCGGTTGGATAGTCTGGATAAAGTGACATCAACTACAAACAACTTTTTAGTTCGGTTATACTATGATTTTGGATCAAAATCAATGGTTTCACAATTATTCATGGAAATTGGTGGTTCTATTACATGGCTCTTCAACGATAAGAAAGGTATATGTTTTGAAAAACATACAAAATACAGATATTATAAAAGCAAATGCGAAAACAACAAAAACAAGGCAGATTTGTGATGCTTACCTGACGAAGATCAAAAGAGCCTAGAGGATGGGAGCAAACGACAGCAGCAAAACACGAGCTCTTTCAAAAAACGAAGAACAGAGAAACTCAGAAAAAACAGAAAAGATGAGATGAATAGTAAGAGTGTGATTCAAAAAAGACAAGGGTTTGTTTTGTGAAGTAGGAAGGACCAAAGGCGGGAACTGTTCAAAAAACGCGAGGTACGAGGGCGGCGTGACAGCTACCTTCAGCCAATGAGAGCATGCCATGTGTCATTGGAATGAGAAGCGATTCATTTGCTGTGATTGAAGAAATGTTTTGACCGGACAAGCAGAGCCCGGTGTGAAATTAGCTCAGATGGAAAGGCTTAAGAGTTTTAGCTCGGCTGGAAAAGCTAAAGTGTTTTTGGCTCGGCTGGAAAGGCTCAAAACTTTAGCTCGGCTGATGGACAGGTAAATCCCTATCATGCTAAGCAGATGGAATTAAGGGGCAATTGAGAGGGCAATTTATATGAAAATTGGGCCGAGCTGGGTAATGAGCCGTTATGAGCCACAATACAAGGGGCTGAGTAAAAAGGCCTTGGAGGTAGACCGGTCCTAGAAGGCCTTAGAGTTAGTCCGGCACCAAAAGGGCCTTAAAGTTACTCCAGTCTAGGAGAGGCTTGAATCTAGTCCGGTCCCAAAGTCTTAAGGTTAGACCGGTCCCAGAGAACCTATTGTTATCTCGGTCCGAAAGGGTATTGCGGATAACTCGGTCGCCAGGTTGCCACACTCAGAGTTAGTCTGGTCGCAGCGTAGCACAGATAGCTCGGTCAAGCCTAGCCAATTATTTTGAGAAACCGAATGAGGGGGGTGTTGAAGGATAAGCATTATCTTTCAGGAGTATGAATCCTAGGAGGACTCTACATGGAGAGGTAAAAGTCCTACTAGGATTGTGCCACACGGAACCTACAAAAGCTCACAAACATCATCTATGGAGAAGTAACGCAACTTTGATTTCCGAATACATAGAGCTTTTAGCTACTTGTCTATTTGGCTGACTTAGGCATCGGAGAGGTTTCCGGCACACACCCGCGGCTAGCTCACGTTTGTATTTTCAGGGAATAAAGCGACGACGTATGGAGGAGCGCAGACTTGATCAACAGGATTATACGAGAAGGTTTATTTCTTTCCCGTACAACAGGAAACCAATAAATATCATATTGGGTATGAAATCTTATTTTACCTTTTTTTTTTTTATTTACTTGAATGAGATTACAATCATAACATTCCTGAATCAACATTATCTTAAAAATAAAATTATTTTCTAAATGCAAGCAATGTAGATAGAAGAGATTTAAGGGGAAAAAATGATTAAAAAAAAAAAAAGAAGAGAAAGACAACCAAACAACATTGTGACGGGAAATATGATTGGTGCAGTAGAAAATATTGTTTGTTTAGTTCTAATTTTTTTAATTTAATTTTTTTTAAATTTAAATTTAAATTTTTTATATTTTTGTTTTAGTTAGTTTTTTTAATATTATAATCAATTTTTATAGGCGATTTCGGTTTTGACCCGTCACCACCTATTGTATTCCGGACTCAGGTTGGTATGTTTGAATGGTGATTCATATCTTATTTCTGTTGTCTCCTCTCTGTTTTGGTTATTGGATTGTAGTTGTGCATTTGAAACAGGTTGGTTGTTTGTTTTTCCAAACCTGTGTTGCCCAGAATTTTAATCTTCTGCTCGAGCGGGTTTTTGCAAACCCTCAATACTTTGCTTGTCTGCAAAATACTGGAGGAGTGTTTTCCACGCTCGAGCGGTGTTTCCTACGCTCAAGCGGGTAGGTGCTCGAGCGTCCCTTCTTGCGCTCGAGTGGTTTGTCTGTTGTCTACAAAAGTTCTGGATGTGTGTATTTTGCGCTCGAGCGGAACAAAATTTTGTGTCTGATGCTCGAGCGTCAACTCTTTCGCTCGAGCGGACTGTGCGTACATCAGATCGCGAAAGTGACATTTTATATCACTTTTCATTCTTTTCTCTCTCTAAAACTTTCTAAAAACCTAGATCTTGACTCTCTCTCTGTCACGACCCAAACCCGCCCCTATGGGTTTAGCACCGTAACCGGCCAGTAATCCGAGATTACCGAAGGCCTGCTTAACAGTAAGACAGTAATACAGAGTACAGGGGCATGGCGGAAGCCAATACAGTAAATAAACAATGTCCAATGAGCTGTGACAGTCTGTATGCAAAAAGATTTTTCATACATATATGCAGTCAGTGCAGAACGGTATATACAATATTTACAACTATTCGGAACAGGGACCTAATCCCTATTAAACAGTACAGTAACGGTCTATACAGTCATTACAAAAACAAAACAGAAGGGGGGAAAACTAAAACACCCCATAGCCTTAGCTAGACAGGTTCGGAACCTCACAGTGAGACATAGTGGTTGGCTTGACAAAACTGGAGTTTACCCCGACGCTCCTAGCCGCGGTCTGGTGCCTGAACACCTACATATATATATGAGCAGTGAGCTAAAGCCCAGTGAATAACATAAAGCGTAAAGGGATTTAGAATGAATGTCCTTACAGTAATGAAAACAGTTCATTTCAATCAGTAAATCAGTTGTTCAGTACAGTAACAGTCATATATGGTACATCCATTAGCATAACAGTAAACAGTAGGTCTTAAAGACCGAACAGTCAATGATGGCCATCAATTAGTAAACAGTTGTGGTTCCAATGAGGGAACCGACAGAGATCTCTGTAACAGTAACAGTAGTTGCTAAGGATGCCACAATACAGTTCAGAATATAGGACATACATTCATTCAGTTAACAGTATCAGTTCAGAAACAGTACAGTTTAATTGTTAGAAGATAATCATTTTGAACATATCTTTACACAGTTGTTACTCACAGAGTTCTGGGCTACAGTAAGCTAGAGCGTCTCCTCGGAAGCCAACCCTACACAGTAACAGATCGAACACACACTAAGCTACACAGTTGGGATAGATAATAACTTAATCCCTAATTGCCTCGGTGTGTTCTACATCTATATCCTCATTAAGATGTCTTAAACTAGGCCTAAGAATGCCTAGGATGGGATGAGGATGCAAAGATGTATTCAGAAAACATTTTCAGAATTTTCAGAAAAACAGAGTCCCGCTCGAGCGCAGGTTTCCCCGCTCGAGCAAACATGCAACAAAGGTCTCCGCTCGAGCGTAAACTCCCCCACTCGAGCGGACCAAAAAGTACTGGATGGGTGAAATCTCCGCTCGACGGACGCTTGAATCCCGCTCGAGCGTGAGACACACGATCCCGCTCGAGCGCACAATACTCCGCTCGAGCAGACTGTAAAATAGTGCAAAGTACTGGATGCTCGAATTCCCCGCTCGAGCGCTACTTTCCCCGCTTGAGCGGGAGTGCAAAATCTGGAAAATCCAGATTGCACCTCCAAGCCAAAAACCAAGTTTAAATGCACTAAATTCGATCCTCTTGGGCCAAATTTCTGGAAAACATTTGTAAAACATAGAATAACATGATTCAAAGCTTAATTTGTGAAATCAAGCCCAAGGGTGTAATTCAAACCCAATTTCAAACCAATTTTCATGAACATGAGAACATGCAAACATGCATGAATTTAACTCAATTCAAAGCTTTAAATATAAGCTCAAATGAGCTCATTCTTTTCAAAATAAGATGAAATCATGGACTTTAGCATGAACATGGACATACATGTGAGATTTCATGAACATTAACTTCAAATTCTTCAATGCACACATGCATGCAACAATTAAGCCTTAATTCAACAATTTAACTCCAATTTATGGCCTAAGGCTCTCATCTACCCATGAACTATGCACAAACTAACTTAGAGACAACAATAAGAAGACGAAGTTCTACCTTAAGTCTAGTAGTTCAAGTGTAGAAGCTTAGATATGGAAATCAACCTCCAATTCTTCAATTTCCAAGCGATTCACAAACAAAATTGAGATGAACTCAACTCCTCTAGTCTCTCTCTCTCTTAAGGTCGGCAATCACAAGGAATAGGCTGAGGAAATGGTTTGTTTCAAGTGTAATGAGACCCCATAAATTAATAAACAAAGGCCCACTAGATGGCAATATGGTAAATAAAGCAACTCTATTAATTTGGCTTAATTATCTAGTTTAATCATACCAAATTGACTTTCAGATAAAATACCATTAAATCCCATAACTTCTAACGATCCCAAAAACACTAATCAATTTCCGGTTCGGCCGCCGATAAGCCTTCAATTTGCAGTTTAAACACAAAAATGTGAACAGATAGTCAAATAGTCAAACAGATTAGAAATGCATTTAAACAGATGTAACTCAATCAATTCGGTTTCAGTTTTCAGTCAATCAGTTCAGTATTTCAATTACTTCAATTATCAGTCACAATCAGTCTCAGTTTAGCCATAATCGATAATTAATCGGTAATTAGTGTGGGGGTCATTACACACTCTCTCTCTAAAACACACCTCTCTACATTTTGGCCTAAATCCTTTGATCTTTTCACCTTAGTGTCTTTGGGAAAAAGTTAGAGCATCTTGAAAGCTCCATTTTGAACGGATTGGAGTTGGGTTTCGGTGTCTTTGAAGTCTCATCTTTGCTCCATTGATCTTGTAGACTTGAAGTAAGGGTTTTCTACGCTTTCATATGGTTTTTAGCTTAGTTATTTATCTTCGTGTAACAATGGTGGAATATTGGGGATATTTGTGAATGAACCTAGGGTTTGGATAAAATGAAAAGAGGGGTTTGATGAAAGTGAAATAAATGAACATGGGGTTTGAAAATGAAGTCATGTATTTCAAAATGGTTGATTTTGGTACTTGGAGTGATATTTTGGTGAAGGGGATTTTTGCCTAAAATGATCATCATATTTATTTTGTATAAATAGTTGAAATTGTGTTGTAAATATGGAATTGAGAAGTATGAAATGATGGTGAGATTGAAGTATGTAATACTTACACCTTTGAAAATTTTGAATGAAGTATCTGTCTTGAGATTGCATGTCTATTTAGAATATCTGTATTGAGGTATCGGTGGAGGATAACTTGATTGTTGTAGAAATTGCATGTAGATTACGTGAATGAAACTAACCTCTTGTTGGTTGTCATTGAATATGACTATGTTGATATACATTGAGAGGAGAAAGATAATGTACTCTATGTATGTTATGTGTTTAAATACATTGCATATGTATGATTGTTTGGGAGGAGAAAGGGAATGGACTCTATTATAATTAAGTTGGCCGGAGTGTCCTAGGTGCAAGTCCCGAAATTTATACATGGGTGCCGATCTCGTGGATGAAATATTCGTAAAATGGTAGTTTGAAGTGTTTGTGTGTTGATTGTGGAATTGTAGAACCATTGAGTTGTGGTCTCATTTGGTTATGAAAGAAATAATGAAATTGACTCATGACTTGAGAGGAAAAAATGAATCGGAAATGAATTGAAGGAAAATGAATCAAGAATCAGACTTGGTATCTTATGAATATATGAAATTACGAATGTTATATTATAAGCATTATAAATGCACATCGTACTTTTATCTTTGCTAAATCGCATATCTTGTGTTAGATTATTCTGTTGGGCTGCTGTGATGGCTTATCCTTTTGAGAAAAATATTTTCAGGTATTGATGGCATGCCTCCCCCAAGGCAATAGCATTAGAGGGACTTTTGAGAAGCAAGAGCTTCTTGTTTTGTTTCATTTTTATATAGCCTAGGACTTTAATTGTATGAGTTAGTCTCTCTTTTGTTGTAACCAAGCTAAGACTTGGAAAGATGTAAGTCTATAGGGCATTTATTTATGTTAAACTTTCTGCACTATTTTTGTTATGAAATGAAAGAACATTATACTTTGATTTATGATGTCATTTATATATGTTTTGGGGTTATATTTATTGTGTACTTTTGGGGGCGTCACAATTTTTTTACTTTTTAGATATATTTAATATAAATACAATTAAAAATATAATATTTGTGAAAAAATTCTTTAAAAAATTCACTAAATACCAAAATTATATTAAAAAAAATTAAAAAATTCAGTACATTTTCGTATTCTTATGTGTTTATTAATTTTTTTACAAATATTTTATTTTTTAAGTACATCTAGGTTAGGTGTATCTAAAAAGTAAAAAAAATTATTTAAAATATTAAAAAAATTCACTTGAAAAAAAAAACATGAAAGATAAAGAACTTAATTTTCAGAAAATTGAAATCAAACAAAGTGATTCATCTTTTAGAAAATATTAACGACAGGGGTTATCATGGAGCGGGTTAGATTGGGTCGGGTTGCATCCCATTCGCCATCCGTCCAAAATTAGACGGATTAGAATTGTCAATTTGCATCCGTCCATCGGTTTGGTGGTGGGCCATGCAGGTTGACAGGTGGATACGATCGATTTGGTAGTTTAAACGTTACAAAATTTGGGCATTGTTTTGAATTATAATTCGTAACTTTTACAATATCCAATAACTAGTAATCTAAAAAAACATGTATTATTTGTCTATAATAGGCCATGACACCATACATGCATATTTTTAAGGTATTGTTGTCCATTCTCACAAAATATATTTTTATTATTTCTACTATATGTTGTTACTTGTTAGCAGTTTCTTGTTTTTTTTTTTTTTTTTTTTTTTTTTTTGAACTTCGTCTATGGGCGAATCGGGTTCATACGAGGTGCGGGATGGTTGATACGTTATCCAAATTGTATCCGTGAATTTTGAAATATTTCATCTGTATTCGTCCATTGAAAGACACACATCTGTCCAAAATCAATCAGATTGAATCGGTTCGGTCGAGATGGACGAGTTGGACAGATCCATGATCATTCCTAATTAACGGAGGACTTTGCTTTACTCCATACTATAAGTGTTACGACCCGCTCCTCATACCCAAGGGTTAAGCATCCTGATGGCCAGTAACTGAGGTTACATCCGGCCAATTCTTAAACAAATCAATAAACGCAAGCGGAAGTAATATTTAAGTGAGAGTACCAAAATAATCATTGGAGTTCTATTTTTATTACAAAATATATTGACAAAAAAGGCTGATATTTACATATAAAAATATCATAAAAATGTTGTGTGTGTCTATTCCGGAACCCCGCATCTATGACTTTCCTTTCTCTCTTTCTTTTCTTCTTTCTTTCTTTCGTTTCTTTCTCCAGATCATCTCCTCCCTATAAATAGGGAGGTGAGGCCATTCGCGGGCCAACACGTGGCTATGCGTCACTTTCGTTAAGATTTAATTCATAATTATCTAGATTGATTCTTATCCTTAATAGATATTTAAGATAATTACATTTTGACCCAATATTTTAATATAATTATATAAATAAATTAATTCTTAGTTAAATTACACTTTATCGTATACCAACAGAAAATAAATTATTTATTTTACTACTACACCTATTATTATTATTATTATGACCCCTAAACTTTTAATAATTATATTGTTTTACAAAATTACACATAATAATATATAATAAATTGTATATTTTACGAACTAAGATTAAATATATTAGTATAAATTCTACAGAATAATTAAAAATCTGGGTTGTTACAATCTTCCCTCCTTTTAAAATTTCGTCCTCGAAATTTGTCATATGTGTAAGTTAAACACTGTGCACTCTAATAAATATATATTAGATGATAATCTGATAGAAAATATTACTTAAAAAAAAAACTTTACCAAAAACAACTCACTGTTTTGGACTAAAATGAGAAATAAGGTGCGACTTTAAAAACTTTTCACGTTTTGTTTACGATAAAAAAATAAATAAAATGAGAACACAATGACAGAATTATATGCAAGAATTGAAATTTTGAGATGAACTTTTCATTTGTGGAAAATAGTTTCAAAATTAGTATCTTTATAATTTAAACCCACTTTTAAAAAGGGAAAATTATCCAAAAGTCCATATCAGCATTAGCAACCCCATTTAGTCCTACCAATTAACGCATATACGGATAGATCCCATAGATAACATTATCACTAATAGGTCCTATTTTGATTTATATTTTATATTATGGTCGCTTCTACCCTTTCATTTACTGCGTCACACCTCACTGTCACAACGACACACTGTTACACACGTCACACAACAAAAACTACTATAGGGCATTTTTCCCAATGTGACACACCCAACTACATCTGTCACACTGTCACACTGTTCACTGTCACACACGTCACACAAAAAAGTACTATAGGGCATTTTCCCCAATGTGACACCCAAACACACACTGTCACACTGTCTCACTGTCACTGTCACACAGCAAAAGTACTATAGGCCATTACCCCCAATGTGACACCCAAAACACATTGTCACACTGTCTCACTGCAAAAAAGTCACACAGCAAAAAATACTAGGGCATTTTTACCAATGTGACACCCAAACACACACCGTCACACTGTCTCCATAACCCAACAAACAAGGGCATTTCAGGAAGATACACATACCGCAGGACCAAACGGAGTAATAAAATATTTAAGGACTAATTGCACCAACATTTCACATTACGGGACTTATCAGTAACTCTCCCTTTAAAAAACATCAAAATAAATTTTTTTTTTTGAATGCTGAACTGAAAATTATATGTATTTAATTATATTATAATTTTGGTGGGTGCTTGAGCCCGACATCCTTCTGCTTCTTTTCCTTCTTTTACTGTAATAAATATAAATTATATCTATTATCCTTCACAAATTATGTACACAAAAAAAAAATAATATATATAATCATATAAAATTATAATATAATTAAATCGACTAACAAAATATAATATTTAGGTACTAATTACCCGCTATCCTACTTTCTAAATGTGCGTGTGTCCTATGCTCCAATGATGACTTTTTTTTTTTTTTATAAACCATTGTTCTGATATCATTTATCACGACCCGCTCCCCGTACCCAAGGGTTAAACATCGTGATGGCTAGTAACTGAGGTTACTTCCGGCCGATTCTTAAACAAATCAATAAACGCGAGCGGAAGTAATATTTAAGTGAAGGTACCAAAATAATCATTGGAGCTTCTATTTTTATTACAAAATATATTGACCAAAAAGGCCGATATTTACATATAAAAATATCATAAAAATGTTGTGTGTGTCTATTCCGCAACCCCGCATCTAAGACTTTCCTTTCTCTCTTTCTTTCTTTCCTTTCTTTTCTTTCTTTTTCTTTTTTTCTTTCGTTTCTTTCTCCAGATCATCTCCTCCCTATAAATAGGGAGGTGAGGCCATCCGCGGGCCAACACGTGGCTATGCGTCACTTTCGCTAAGATTTAATTCATAATTATATAGATTGATTCTTATCTTTAATAGATATTTAAGATAATTACATTTTGACCCAATATTTTAATATAATTATATAAATAAATTAATTTTTAATTAAATTACGCTTTATCGTATACCAACAGAAAATAAATTATTTATTTTACTACACACACCCATTATTAATTATTATTTTGACCCCTAAATTACTAATAATTATATTGTTTTACAAAATTACACATAATATATAATAAATTATATATTTTCCGAACTGAGATTAATAATATTAGTATAAATTTTACAGAATAATTAAAATCTGGGTTGTTACAATAAGGGAGTTGTGTGTATATTTTTTTCTTTATCACAGGAAGTAATGTGTTTTTAAGTTAAATCATGAAGAAGTAAAATATAATTAATCTTATTTTATAATTGAAACAGAAATAAAGACAATCCTTCCACTCTCAAGTGATTATTCGGTAGTCTGGGAGTACGGTCAAGTGGTGCTTCATGGTAATATAATTGGTGGAGAATGTGGAGTATTAATTATTTGTGTTGGGTGATTGAGGAATATAAAGGAGCATAATAAATGGTGATTAGTAAAAGAGTATGACCACGTAATATTTCGGGACTATTGTATAATTTTTTTACTCTCACTCTCACGAAAAATGATCACATAGGTCCGCCCCGTATTCTACATGTTATGCCCTCGTAATTCTATTGGTCACATAACTACTATTTCTATTTTTTTTTTCCCTATGTATTACATAAAACAACCAATAAAATTGAAAGGGCAACAGCCTAATTGGAATTCTTGAAAGGCAAGATAATTCTTCTCGTCTCAATCACTTACACCTATTTTTATAATAAAAATAAAATAAAAAATATTTTTATTCTTTTCATAAAAGTTTCAGATTTGTCTCTAATTCGCAAAGTAGACTGAACGGTGGTGTTGGATCTCGTGAGCCTTGTAAATAAATTGTCAGGGTTTGAGCCTTATAAATAAATTTTGAATTTTGAATTTTATCAATTTAAATTTTAAATTTTTGATTAATCTAAACTATTTGTCTATTTTTATTAAGTAAAATCAGGAAAAAAAAAGTTTTTAAAATAGTACTTTATACATTTTATGTATACCGATGGTTAAAATTGAAAGCAAACCAACAAATTAAAATTTAAATAGACAAAATTAAAAACTAAGGGATAAATCACAAATATACTCATTAGAAGTTTGTTTAAAATATGAATTGCCCCATTTGATTTGAAAAATTACAAATGCTCTTTTATTAGAATTTTTTTATACATAATTAATTAAAAAAATAAAATTTCTATCCATTGTCCTACTTATAAAATAATAAAATTATCTAAGTCATTAATTGAAATAAATTTACGATATCATTAAAATTATTAATTGATTTTAATTTATTAATAAAAATAATTGTTTGCTATGAAATTTAAACTTTAAAAATTAAGATATGATTTTTAAAGTTATAAAAATAATTTATATTTGAAATAAATCTTAAAAAGTGTATTTGTAATTTACCGGAACCCAGCTCATTTCTTCAGACTATAAATATATGTGTTCACGGATGCATGAAATGGCACCATTCTTTGCTTAACTGATTTATTGTCATCTCTCTCTCTCTCTCTCTCTCTCTCTCGCTCATCATGGAAACTACTATCAATCAATAACAGCAGAAGCCTCACATAGTCATTTTCCCCTCACCACCAATGGGTCATCTCATCCCACTCACTGAGTTCGCTAAGCGACTCGTCCTCACCCACAACTTCTCAGTCACCTTCATCATCCCCAACTTTGGGTTTCCCATCAAATCCCAAAAATCATTCCTCGACTCCTCCATACCCAAAACCATTCAAGTCCTCTATCTCCCTCCTCCTCCCCTCTGGCCGATGTTCCTTCCGACGCCGATCCTTATTTTTTTGTCACAACCGCCATGACTCGTGCTGTCCCGGCTCTCCGTGACTCGCTTAAGCTCTTAACCGAGTCAACTCGCATCGTCGCCCTGGTAGTCGATGTCGTTGGCACCGACGCATTTGAAGTTGCTCGAGAATTCAATCTTCTACGGTACATTTTCGTGCCTTTATGTGCAATGTCACTGTCATTGCTTTTGCATTTGCCCAAGTTAGACGAAGAAGCTCAAGGTTACAGTAACTATAAAGATATACCCGACCCAATCAAAATACCCGGTTGCCGTTTGCAGATGTGATGCAGAACAGAAACACTCACACTTACAAATTGTTCATTTACCATACCAAAAGGTACAATTTGGCTGATGGGATTATCGTCAATAGTTTCCTGGAGTTGGAATCTGGAGCTTTTAATGCTTTTGCGGATGACGGTGGGGATGGGTCGGGTAAAAAACCGCCCGTATACCCGATTGGACCCATGTTACAAACCCGTCCGATAAGTGGAAATGATGATGATGTGGAGTGCTTGAGGTGGCTCGATGAGCAGCCACGTGGCTCGGTCTTATTTGCGTCCTTCGGGAGCAGTGGAACCCTTTCACAGGAGCAGCTAACTGAACTAGCCTTGGGCTTGGAGATGAGTGAACAGAGGTTCATTTGGGTTGTTAGGAGCCCATCTAAGGATGGTGCAAGTGGTGTTCACTACAATGCACACAGCATTAACAAGGATGATGACCCATTTGATTTCCTACCAAAAGGGGTTCATGGAGAGGACAAGAAGAGGGGGGTTGGGTCTATTGGTTCGGTCGTGGGCTCCACAGATCCAAATCCTGAGCCATGGCTCGACCGGTGGATTCCTGAGTCATTGTGGTTGGAACTCAATCTTAGAAAGCTTAGTTAATGGAGTGCCTTTAATTGCTTGGCCACTATTTGGAGAGCAAGAAATGCATATAAAAATACTAACCAAACAATTCAAAATCGCGTTTAGACCAAAGAAGAACGAGGAAGATGGCCTTGTTGATCGTGAAGAAATCGCAAAACTTGTGAGGGCTCTTATTTTAGGAGAAGGAGGGAAACCACTTCGACAAAGGTGAGGGAGCTGAAAGCTGCCGCTACCGCCACGAGTGAATGTGGATCATCTACTAAGTCACTTGCTCAAGTCATCCAAATTTGGAAAAATCATGAAACGGTAATGCTCTAACATCGCTCTGATACCATTTGTAATGCTTCACCTCTAACATTTGCCTACTTGCCTGTTTTATTGGGTCTATCATTATGACTTGACTTAAAATACGGATGTTTAAGTTATTTAGTAATAAAGCACGTGATGTCTTGTATACCGTATGTAATCTTTTGATATCCTTAGTGATTTGTTGTTTAATGCATTGCTTATGTCTTTGTTTTTCTTTCTTTCTTTCGTTGTTAAACCATGGAGTCACACTTCTTATAGCAGTTCATGTGATTCAAATCAATCTTATGTGGGAGAATTTGTTAGTATCAATAATATTAAAAATTTAAATTTTTTATTTTGAATGTTATTTAAAAATATCAATTCCTAATTCTAATTCATTCCACACTTAAACTCCATATTAGATTAATTCAATCTCCTTACATAAGCGCATTATCGAGGGATAATTTCTCTGCTTCAATAAGATTTCTGTTTCAAGTATTACATTTATTTTAAGGATTTTCAGAGCAACTTTATTTTCACTTTCTCTTCGGTAGTGAAATTTCTCTTGCTTCTCGATTGATTTTTGTCCCGTTATGGGCGAGTCTCAGTGTGGGGGTAAAATTGTTCAATTGTAAAATCAACCTTATGATTTCTAAAGACTACTAAACTTTCGTTTGTCATCTCAATCTTAGTTAAAATAATTACAAAATGATAAAATAGATTAAAAAAATCAATAAGATAAAATGTCACATCCAAATCATAGTGATTTCATTTTTCTTCTTTACAAAGTTAAAAAAGCTAAAAGTCTCCCGAACGAGACTTTTTAGCCCAGATTAAAATAGTCAAAAATCAACCCACATCTCAAACGAACCTTAATAACTTCATGGGGACTTGTAGGTGTTAATCGATGGATTTATTATTTAATAGTTCCTATGATAACTAACGACTTTTTTTATCAAACACTATTAAAAAAACGTCACTAACTATTAATTTTCAGCGATAATTTAAACAATGTCACAAAATGTCACCAATTATAAGTTTTAGCGACAATTTAAAAAAATCGTCACAAAAAAATGTCACTAATTTTTAACTTTTAACGATAGTTTGAAAAAATCGTCATAAAAAAATTTCATTAATTGTAAGTTTTAGTGACAATTTATAAAAACTATGAAAAAAGTCACTAATTGTCAATTTTTAGCAACTTATGCAAAAAATATTACAAAAAATTATTTTTAGCGACAATTTTACAAGGATTTATTTTCAATAAGATTTGATGAAAATTAAGTCCAACTATTAGGACCTATTAGTAGTTTACCCTTTATTTTTAAGGGTAAATTACAAATACACCTCTTTAGATTTATTAAAAATATGAATTGCTATCTCTAGTTTGAAAAATTACAAATATCTCCTTGTCATAATTTTTTGATTTAACATAATTAATTGAAAAAATAAAATTCTCAACTGTTTTCCGATAATGATAAAATTACCTGAATTATTAATTGAAATAAATTTATGATATTATTAAAATTATTAATTGACTTGATGATTTATCAATAAAAAGACCATTTTTTATGAATTAAAAACTTCAGAAGGCAGAATGTAATTTCTAAAATCACATGAATAAATTATATTTTAAGTAAATCTCATAAACTGTATTTAAAATTTACAACACAAAATTCAAATTATATTACTATAACTCTATAATTACACTCATTTTTGTTGTAAGTTGAAATCACAATGCAACTGCACCCATTTTTTTTTATTTTTTATTTTTTTTAGGAAAGTGAGCAGATATTATATATAAAAAAAAAATTGCATATATAAGAAATGTTAAGGATCCTTATAAAAACAAACATTGCTCTTAAGGGTGGGTGCGAGCCAGTTGCGGCTACGGAATCTTCAATCAGCCATCCGTCTGCCAGATTGACGGATTAGAGAAAATCAATCCACATCCGTCGGACATTCTGGCGGATATGGATTGAGTGGATTGGCGGATGAATGCGAATCAGTTTGGCAATTTAAAATTTTATAAATTTTCAACATAATTTAACTTGTGCACTTCCTCAAAAAAAAAAAAAAAAGTATTACAATTAATGAGTTAAAAAAGTATTACAATTACTGCATGTCTCATCCAAAGAAAGAAAGTTTGAAATTTTAAAATATTACAATTACTGCATGCCTCATCTATATATTACAATCACAGCATGCCTTATCCATATAAAGTATTACAATCCGTGATTCTTAAAATATAAAAAAAATTCAAACCACCAAAACTATGAACAGAGCAGTAGTAGAGATTATATCGCTCTGTATTGTTATATTTATATATGTTTTTAAAACAAAAATTAACTAGCATAAATTATCTTTTTTATTTATTATTTTTAGAGTTAGATTTAAAAATAAAAAAATATAGATAAATAATACATTTTTTTTTTCAATTCAAAAAATATATTCAAGTTGAAAACTCTTTTTCAACAGAATATTTAAACTCTTTTCAATTCAAAACACAAACAGAATATCTAAATAAATTGAAAACACAAAGTCTTACAAATTACTAGGAGTGCTCGCGGTTTGGCCATTCGGTTGCGGCCAAATGAACTTCAAATCCGCCATCCGTCTAAAACTAGACGGATTGAAAAAAATCAATTCGCAATCGTCTACTCGTCATCACGCATCCGTCTAAAATGCGGCAGATCGGTTCAGTTCGATCGGTTTTGGGCGAATTGATATATCCGCTGCTCACCCCTAATTGCTCCTACCTTTTATTATATACATTTGAGAGATTCATACATATCCTTTTCATTATATCATTTAATGATTGTGAAAGGATACGAGTTATAAAAACAATTTTTTTTTTTAAAAAAAAATATGAAAATCAATAGCTAAAATATATATATTTTAAATATTTAATTTTGAAATAAAGGTAAGTTGACATTTTCATTACAAGATACACCTCTAAAGGTTCGTTTGGCATGAAGATTTGGATTGGGTTAGGGCTATTTTAGCCACAAAAAGACAAAATATGTTTTTTAGCCCAATAAGATAAAATGTCATATCCAAACCATAGTCATTTCATTTTTGGGTTTTTTACTGGCCGGTCCTACTTTTTATAGTTATTCCCTTCTTAGTCCTGAATATTGATGTTGTGCACCAATAGGTCCTGGAGTCTTTTTTTTGTACCTGTTTTACCCTTGTTTTGTTTTCCCCTGTTTTGGCAAGTTTCTATTTGATTTTTGCCATCAAAATACTGTAATGTGAGTTTGGGTTTGGGTTTGTGATTTGGATTTCTGTGGAACTTCGCGATTTGTTAATGCATTATTGTGGAGCTTTGTGATTTGTGATTTCGCGCTTGGTGTATATTTGAATTTTGCAATTTGAGATCTCATGGAGGGAGCTCGATTTGTGATTTGCTTTTTATAAATATGTGAATCTTCGTGTTTTGTGATTTCGCGTTTGGTGTATAGGTAGATTTTGTGATTTGCGATTTTGTGGATGGAGCTCAACTGGTATGTTTGATTTTGATTTCGATTTTGATGTTTTGGTGTTTTTTAGTTTGAGTTTGTCATTTTGATTTTGTTTATGATATTGTTGTTATTCTGTTGTTTCTGCGATTGAATTTGTATTTTTATCATGATATTGAAAGCTTTGAGATGTGTAAATGTAATGAATATTAAATTTTTTTTTTTGGTTACGAAATTGTTTTGGTTGAACACAGGTGTTGGTTTGTGATTTTCTACAGTGATAATTTTATCACTGAGTAGTTCGGGGGTATTGTTGGATTAAGTTTTTCAACACTGATAAATTTATCAGCAAGTATAGGAATAGGAGATGAAAAAGTTGCATAATATAATGGTAAGATTCAATCGAGTTACCATGCCCAATAAGTGTAAGCCTTATTACTGTTCATGCTCTTGGTCTTAGGTAGTGTTAATTGTTAAATTTATCACTGTTGGTTTTTGGATGTGTTTGAGTTGGTTGATAATTCTATCATGTATTAGATTTTGCTTTAGGTTGTTTGAGTTGTTTTCTAAAATATAATTGTTGTTTGTTGCAAGATTTATAGTGATGGAAAATTCTTTATTTCTTATGTGCAAATTTAGAGGTGTGACATTGGTTTCAAGTATAATGATGGATTTAATTTCAAGGATTTAGTATATAAATTGTGTGCAAAGTGGAGTGAGTTAGTTGGTAGTTCTTTGAATATATCGTATTCAATGCCCGTACATTCTTATCATGGTCTACAAAGTGCAGACGATTTGGAAGTTATGGTTGGACTCGCACTTTCTTGTGATATTCATCGTATTGATGTTTTTGTTAAGTGTTGTTCTTTGGGTGAAGGTTATATGATTTGTGATGGTGAAGCTGGTAGTAGTAGTAGTAGTAGTGTTGTTTGTGAAACTGATTTTTTACTTTCACTTTATTCAAATCACCAGAAACCTTTGCTCTCTGATAGGTGGGTTAATTGTATAAAATGAGTGGGTCAAAGGTTTGCTCAAGGAGTTGTTGAATTTCGAGATGCGTTGTTAAAGTATTCTATTCATTCCGCTTTGATTTTGATTTTGTTAAGAATGACACGGATCGTGTCACTATTCATTGTAAGAGAAGGGCTGATTTGGGATGTTTATGGAGCATGCATGCTAGAGTGGAAAATTCTAGTAAAACTTTTGTTATTACAATTTGATGATGTTCATCATGTGAATCTTATTTTCGTACAATTAAACATACTAGGATGACTTCGAGTATGATTTGTGGGCTAATTTCAAGTGAGGTTCGTAATAAGGCTTTACATCGGTTAGTGAGGTGGTTTGTGATTTCAAGGACTATTAGGAACAGAAGTTTCTTATCGGCGAGCTTGATGGGTGTTGAAAAAACAAGGGATGTTGTTTTTGGTGACTATTCATCTTCATTTGACGATCTTCGTTGGTATGTTGATACCGCTAATGATTGTAATCCGGGGAGTGTTTTTATATGGAATTTGATATTGATAGTAAAGGAAGACATTTCAAATGCTTGTTTTTTCGCTTTTGAGGCATGTATTCATGGTTTCAAGTATTGTCGGCCTGTGTTGATACTTGAATGAAACTTTCTTGGAAGGAAGACACAAATGTTGTTTATTGGCTGCTACGGAAAAAGACAGTAACCAAGGTATATTCTGTGTCTATTTGTTATTAGTATTAAAACAATGATAATTTTATCATTTTTGTTACTGGAGAGTGTTGATTATTGAGTATGGTCAATCAATTAGTGATATATTTATGCTGTATACTTTTGTATGCTGTATACTTTTGTTAAATTTTTATATTTTACAGTGATAAATTTATTATGCATTAATTCTATATGTTGTATGTTTTTATTGAATTGTTGTAGTAATACAGTGATAAAGTTATCTATGGTTGGTGCTATATGTTATATACTTTGCGTTTTGCTTTTGTTTTGTAATTTTTTTATTTGTTACAAATAATGTGTATATATTTTGTTTGTAGGTTTATATCCATTATGTTTTGCCATTGTTGATAGTGAACGTTATGACAATTGGCATTGGTTCTTGTCAAGTTATTTGTTATTTTGACTCCGGGAAGGGATATTACTTTTGGTACTGATCGACATGGAGGTTTGCTTAAAGCTTTAGCTAAGGTCTTTTCGTTTTTTTCTCATTCTTTTTGTCGCAATGCATTTGAAAAAAACTTGAAGACTTATTTGTCAGTGAAGAGTCGCGAATCTAAAGAGTATTTGCTCACTCCTTTTAGTAGATGTGCATATGCTCCTACTATTGAGTTGTTTAATGAGCTATTTGAAAAATTTAAGGTCGTTGTGGTCGTAATGTTCAGAAGTTTCTTGAGGATTTGCCTAATGAGTGTTGGTGTAACGCTTATTTTCAAGGCAAGAGGTATGGTGAAATGTGCACAAATGCTGCAGAATCTTTTAATTCATGGATTAGGGATAAGCACCATTTGTTTTCAACTAATCTTGTTGATGCTATACGGGTGAAACTAATGGAGCAATTTTCAAAAAGGTGAGAAGTTGGAAATAAGTGGAATCGTATTGTTTGTCCTTTTGCAGAGAAAAAGTTGGAAGAAGCTTTTAATGATACAAAGGCATGGATAGTTAAGAAATGTAGCGATGATATTCATGAAATCCAATTGGATCATTCAGTTATGGTTGATATTGGGAAACAGTCTTGTTCTTGTCGATTGTTGGAAATTGATTCTTTTCCTTGCAAACATGGTTTTTATGCTATAAAGAGGAGTGAGAAGGATCTGAATTGTTTTCTTGATGATTACTACCATGTTCGTAGTTATTGTGATTCTTATTCGCATTCTATCTATCCAGTTCCTAGTATGTGGAAGCCAAATGTAGTTCTTGATGATGACGTTGTTTTACCTCCTCTTTGTAAGAAACCAGTTGGACGTCCAAGAACAGAGAGAATACCTTCGAAGGGCGGATCAAGAGAATTAGGTGCAGTAGGTGTGGAAAGATGGGAACTCATAATCGAAAGACATGTAAAGAAGCTTGCTTTAGTTGTATTGATTTTAATTGAATTACTTTTGTTGAGAGTTGAGAGGTGTTACTTGCATTGAATGTTTGAGTATTTTTTGAAAGATACATCATTTCGGTAGTTGCATTGGATGATTGAGGAATTTTTTGAACGGAAATTATATTTTTTGTTGATATTTTTACAAGATTAAGTTTCACAGATTTATATTCTTTGATTTTGGTTAAATGTAGTTGATGTTTTTGGTGTTTTATACAGTGGTAAATTTATCCCTGGTTGGTTTGAATGAGTTGGTGGATTATGTTTTTTTAAGAGTGATAAATTTACCATTGTCTGAAGGAAACAATCAAGCATTAATGGGGTTGCTGAATTTTGTTATTTTTAAGAATGATAAATTTATAACTGACTGTATGGAAAGAGTTGATGGTTTATTACATTTATGTCAGTGGTTGATAAATTTATCACTGTCATATCCAACCAAATGTTCTTTTTTACAGTGATAAATTTATCAGTGGCTTAAACTCAAGAAAAATCAATTGTAGGTAGTTTGGGACTAAGTTTCCCAATCTGTGCTACATTACTGCCACTATGCAATTAACTATCAGTGGGATCCTTGAAGCAAAATATTTCGAGTTTGCAATTCATTTTCAGATTAAATTGTTCAAAATTTCAGTCTAAGAAATGCTTTAGATGCAACAGTTTATCATCAGGTCTTGAATAAGATCATATTTCTTCATAAATAACTGGTTCTTGGAGTTAAATGTTAAAATGTATGTACGGTTTGTTTTTTTGGATTTACTGTTAGAACTTTATCTCCACTCCATATACCCAGAATGGCATGTTCTTACATTCATTCCCAAACTTGAAAATATCTACAAATTGCAACAGTGTTTTAATTCTCAATTTGGACAATGTAATAGTGTTTGTGTTTTAATTTTCAATTTAGATAAATTGTTTATTATTTTTTATATTGTTTTGTTTACTTGAATTAGGAAAAAGAATGAGAGAGAGAGAGAGAGAGAGTTGCTGATTTTTGTTAGTTTGAACAGTGATAAATTTATCAGTGTAAAAAAAAATGTCATGTTAGTAAATGAAGCGATCCAAACCTGTTATTAAGCATAAAGTAAGACTGATATCAAAGCCAGATCTGGTAAAAATATAGCTAAAAAAGACTGAATTTTCATTTAGTGTATTGTCTGTAATTTTAACATTGTAACAACCAAGCATTATAATATTCATTGAAGTAAAGTACGAACCAAAATGATCAAAATATAGATAACACTGTAACAACCAAACAAGTCAAATGTATGAAGTATTCACATTCTAACAACTAAATGAATCAATGTTTCCTTTTTATTACACTGTAACAAACAAACAAGCAAAATGTTTTCTTTTCTTCCAGATCTGTTGATTAGTGTAACAAACAAACAAGCAAAATGTTTTCTTTTCTTCCAGATCTGTTGATTATTGCGGAGGCAAGTCATCAATGTTTTCATCAACTATTTATTGTTGAGCAGTTTGTTGGTCAGTCAAGAAGATAGTTAATATATCGGCTCTCAATTGATTGCATTCTTCTTTGGAAAAAGTAGACATTATGTTGTTGCTGGAAACATATTGCCTCATGATATAGCAAACAATGATTCCACAATCAAGCCTGCAAAAACATTTTGAAAACAAAATATTATAATTTGGTTTCGTTGCATTTTTTTTTTATAGGAGTGTTTTGTTATTGATCAACTTACGAAGTGTCTTCTTATTGTGGGCTGTTGATAACTCTCTCTGAATTAGGCAAATTAAGCAAATCTATCATTGTTATAACAATTTTTATCACTGAATTAGGCAAAGTAAGGAAATTCGTCATTGTATAGCAAATGTTATCACTCAATTAGGAAAATTAAGCAAATCTATCATTCTTATTGCAAATTTTATCACTGAATTAGGCAAAGTAAGCAAATCTGTCATTGTATAGCAAATTTTATCACTGAATTAGCAAAAGTAAACAAATCCATCATTGTATGGCAAATGAACATGAAGATATGATTATTATGAAGTTCAATATCACTAATAAATTAATACTGTATGATACACATTGAAAATAGTTTCAAGTTGAATTTTATCACTTAATCATAGTTATGAAAGAAGAACGGAATCAAATCCATCATTATAACAAATTTTATCACTCAATTAAGAAAATTAAGCAAATCTATCATTCTTATAGCAAATTTTCTCACTGAATTGCGAAAAATAAGCATATCTGTTATTGTATAGCAAATGAACATGAAAATGTGATTATTATGAAGTTGAATATCACTTAATTATAGTTATAAAAGAAGAACGAAAGATGAATATGACTCACGTTTGATTCGTATGTTTGTTGAAGAAGAAGGGAAGCAAATCCATCATTATAACAACTTTTATCACGCAATTAGGAAAATTAAGCAAATCTATCATTCTTATAGCAAATTTTCTCACTGATTTGGGCAAAGGAAGCAAATCTGGCATTGTATAGCAAATTTTATCACTGGATTAGCAAAAGTAAGCAAATCTATCATTGTATAGGAAATGAACATGAAGACGTGATTATTATGAAGTTGAATATCTCTCATAAATTAATACTGTATGGTACAAATTGAAAATAGCTTCAAGTCGAATTTATCACTCAATTATAGTTATGAGAGAAGAAGGGAGGCAAATCTATCATTATAACAAATTTTATCACTCAATTAGGAAAATTAAGCAAATCTATTATTCTTATAGATTTTATCACTGAATTGGGCAAAGTAAGCAAATCTGTCATTGTATATCAAATTTTATCACTGAATTAGCAAAAGTAAGCAAATCCATCATTGTATAGCAATGAACATGAAGATGTATTATTATGAAGTTGAATATCACTCATAAATTAATACTGTATACACATTGAAAATAGCTTCAAGTCAAATTTTATTACTCAATTATAGTTATGAAAGAAGAAGAAGCAAATCCATAGTTATGAAATAAGAAGAGAAGCAAATCCATCATTATAACAAATTTTATCACTCAATTAGGAAAATTAAGCAAACCTATCATTCTTATAGCAAATTTTCTCATGAATTGGGCAAAGTAAGCAAATCTGTTATTGTATATCAAATTTTATCATGAATTAGCAAAAGTAAGCAAATCCATCATTGTATAGCAAATGAACATGAAGATGTGATTATTATGAAGTTGAATATCAATCATAAATTAATACTGTATGATACACATTGAAAATAGCTTCAAGTCGAATTTTATAACTGTGACACCCCAAAATTTTAGGACATCATAATAAGGTTTAAAACTTAAAATCAATTTTCTTAATTAAGAATCCTCATCAATGTTGCCACCAAATTTACCATCATCCATTAATTAACAACACAAAAACTAAAAGTTCTTAAATTACAACTCCAGTCAAACTTAAAACTTTGTCTTAGTGCACAAATATAAAAAGAAACTAAAGAAAAACTAGAAAATTCAGAAAAATGGTTCATGGAACTTTGGCACGCTTCAAGCTAACCAGGGTTGAATGTTGCCTTCCAACACCTCGGTGTTTCCTTCGGTTTCTTCGGTACCTGGCATGAAACGCCAGGGCAATGGGAATGCCAATGAGCGACGAGCTCAATAAGATACTACAACCCGAAAATACCCTCCCCGATAATAATACTCACAAATAATAAATATTGTGTAATAACAGAATAATAAGCAGCATTTAATAAGCATAACAGAATGCTAACAATTAAAATAATAACAATAGATAAATAAATAATTAATTAAAATGGAAAACGGAAATAGTGGTTCATTATAAGGAAAATGCATGCTTTTCTTTTTAATTTCTCATAGATTCAGTTTATCAGATAAATTTAAGTAACTCCCCGCGGAGCACTACTTCCACTCAACCGCTAAGCAATGGCCACGGGCAATTCAGACTCCCCTTTGGTCAAATATTCAAATGTTACTTGCTGTAACTACCAATGATGCCCACGCACCAGGGTTACGTACCCGAGTCGTGACATCACGGTCTGCCCCAAGGGAACGGTCTATGTTGTGACACCCGCACCACTAACCTTATATCGCCTACACCGATAAAAGCCGAAATACCTTCCCGTGCCATGTTAGGGTTCGCAACTCATCGCGCAAGATTCTAAACCGGGCTCGCCCCATCACTTTTAAATTTTTAATGTATCATCGGTTCAATTTTGTGTTTCTTTACTTCGTTGAATTCACATTTTTATGCATGTGTGAGTTTTAGTTCGAGAATCACAGTGATATAATGTTTATATAGCACAACACAATCATATATGGCAACCAAAATAAATGTGATAGAGTTTCTTAGGAGTCATCACAAAATTTCTTAAGAATTCACATACTTCTCCTTTCAGCACTGTTTAGTCAAACAAAAAAAATATGAAACCCATACCAAACGATGTTCAACCATTATAATATTTTAAATGGTGCTAGTTCATCAAGTTAGGAAAATATTTTGAGAAGAATACCAGGGCTAAAAACGATTTTAAAATGGAGGAATAATTTTTGGAAGAAAACTGGTTTGCTGGGACGGTGAGTTACATTCACCTCCAGCACAGGTGATCCGGGTTTGAAAAATAAAAAGGGGCCTCAAACGATGTCAAAAATAGGAATGGTCAGAACATTTTGCTAAATTTTTAAGTTTAGAACATATTTCCAGAAGAGTGTGAGGGCTGAAAACCAACCGAAGATGGTCAAATGATTTTTATAAGAAAGCTGGACAGATTCTGTCACCTTTTGGAAAAATTGGTGTTTCTCTCTCAATACTTAGTAAAAAAAAAATTATGAAACCAGCGGCGTTTGAAAGGTAACTTAAAAATATGACTTTTCCAATTTGAATCACTTGAAAATTCATTCTGTGGAATAAATGGTGACCTGGTAAAGTCAGCGTTGCTGCTGCCTCCAAACAGCAATGAAGTTAAAAATATATTCAGGCCATGAAAACGTCAGCACAGGTGTTCTGTGTTCGGAAAATAAAAAGTGTCCTCAAACGGTGTCGAAAATAGGCATGGTCAGAACCATTTGCTAAATTTTTGAGTTTAGAACATATTTCCAGAAGAGTATGAAGACTAAAAACTAGTCGAAGGAGGTCAAATAATTTTTATAAGAAAACTGGACAGATTCTGTCATCTTTTTGAAAATTTGGCGTTTCTCTCTCAATACTTAATAAAAAAATTATGAAACCAGCGGCGTTTGAAAGGTAATTTAAAAATCTTACTTTTCCAAGTGGTCGGGCAGAAAAATACCATTTGTAGAGAAAATGGGACCTGTTTGAAGCTACTGCTTCTGCTGTGTTGTAAGTGACACTTAGGGAAAATATTTGTTTCGGTAAGAAAATGGTATCCAATGATTTTATAAAAATTTTACA
The DNA here is from genome assembly GCA_030407325.1 of Camellia japonica. NCBI lineage: Eukaryota > Viridiplantae > Streptophyta > Magnoliopsida > Ericales > Theaceae > Camellia > Camellia japonica. The sequence continues at coordinate 64,264,950 of JAPPVO010000036.1, forward strand.
GTGTATAACACCTATATATACTTCCAGTATACACAGATTTTTAACATCAATTATTTTCAATTTATTAGAGCCCTCTTTTCATCCGATAAGTCTGAAACAGTGAGAAAGAATCTAAGTTTCAGGTAAAGGGAAACCATTCTCATCTCATTTTACTCTTTTGCAAGATTATATCAACAATGGAGAATATTGAACACATAAAAACAGTAGCTAAGCCATATATTTATATCAAGAAGGAATATGAAATTATAACATAATGAAACCATCATCCTATTCAAAATTTTAAGCATGCATGGTACTATTTTGCTATATATGACTTAACCATGCTTAGTCTTGTATATATAATTTATATAAATTCAGTTAGAGGTATCTAAGGGAGGATAGAGGTGATGTATTCTTACCTTAAAAAAACCCAAGTGTTGGGCCCTTCTTCCCTTCTCTTCTCCTCTTTCCCTCTTGCCTTCTCTCCCTCTCTTCTCTCTTTGTTTTGCTCTTACCAGTGTGTAATAAGGCTGAATAGTGCTCCTAATATAGGAGTTTGAGGGCCTAATTTGTTATTATTATTATTATTTTTTATTTTATTTATTTATTCATTTATTTATTTATTTTACTTTACTACTCCTTTTTGCTTAGGAACTCTCATCTAATGCTTAGATGGTAGCTTACAGACTGTGCCTGCCGTGGCTGCCCTAATCAAGGCTTGGAATGCCATTGCATGCTTACTTCTCTTAGGGAGGTTGAGTGTGGACTTGGGGAAAAATAAGCATGCAAGCCAAGTAGCCTAGATAAAAGAAAAGGAAGTGGCAGTCAGCCACTTTCCTTGCAACTTGATCATTTTTTTTTTTTTTTGAATTGAATTGAATTGAAATTGGTGTCACTACAATATGAATATGTATACATAATTTATTTATTTATTTGTTTACTTATTTAATATTATTATTTTCAACTGGATGGTTTTCTTCCTACTAAATTCTAGCTAGCTTATTTACTATCAATTTAATCCATTTAGTTTTCACAACTGTATTTTGATACAGAATTTTAATCACATCAAGATAAATAATTTTATTTAAAAGAATTTAATATTGATATTAATTATGGTGCTATTTTTATTATAATTTAATAGTTTAATAATCACTATTGATTGACTTAATATTATTATTAATAAACTAATTAGTTGCCTAAAAATTCAGGTTCTTACAACCTATCCCCCTTAAATAATTTCGTCCTCGAAATTTTAACACGTACCTTTATCTTCAAACAACTGACGGTAATTGGCTCGTATTGCATCCTCTCTTTCCCATGTAGACTCCTCCACTCCTCGATGTTGCCACAACACTCGCACCAAGTGGATGGCCTTGCCTCTTAAGTTCTTTTCTCGTCGGTCCATAATCTTTATGGGCCTTTCCTCAAAGCTTGCATCTTCATTGAGATCAATCTCCCCCCAATTGATAACACGTGAAGGGTGTAGCTCATATTTTCGTAACATCGAGATGTAAAAGACATTGTGCACTGTTGCGAGCTGTGGTGGTAGTGCTAGACGGTATGCTACCCCTCCTACCTTGCTCAGAATTTCAAAAGGTCCCACATAACGAGGTGCAAGTTTTCCTTTCTTTCCGAATCGCGTAATACCTCGACGAGGTCGAACTTTGAGAAAAACATGATTGCCTACCTCAAAAGTTAAGGGTCATCTCCTTTGATCCGCATAGCTCTTTTGTCGACTTTGGGCTGTGATTAATCGTTGTCTAATCAGTTTTATCTTCTCAGTGGTCTCCTGAACCAAGTCTGGTCTTAACAAGGTTGCTTCCCCTACTTCAGTCCAATAGACCGATGATCAACAAGGTTGCCCATAAAGTGTTTCATATGGTGCCATTCTAATACTGGCCTGAAAACCATTGTTGTAAGCGAACTCAACGAGAGGTAGGTGTTTCTCCCAACTTCCTTTAAAATCCATAGCGCAAGCTCAAAGAAAATCCTCCAAGGTTTGTATCGTCCTTTCAGATTTCACATCTGTTTGTGGGTGAAATGTGGTGCTAAAACATAGGTTCATTCCTATTGCCTTCTACAAGCTCTGCTGAAATTGAAAAGCGAATCGAGGATCACGATCAGATACGATGCCAACTGGTACTCTGTGTAATCTGATCACTTTTTTGATGAACAATTTACTGAGTGAATCTAACGTATCTGATGACCCGACAGGTAAGAATCGGCTGTCTTAGTTAGTCGATCTACCACTACCCACAAGCTGTCATGTCTCTGTCGTGATCGAGGCAAGCCTATCACGAAATCCATGGTTATGTGTTCCCATTTCCACTCCGGGATTGGTAAGGGTTGAAGTTTCCCTGCTGCTCTTTGGTGTTCAGCCTTTACTTGTTGACATGTCAAGCACCGTGACACAAACTTTGTTATATCCCTTTTCATTCTGCCCTACCAATATTGGTGTTTTAGGTCTTGGTACATCTTAGTACCTCCTGGATGTACTGCGAATACTGAATGGTGGAATTCCTTAAGTACCTTTTCTTTTAGTGAGTCGTCGCTTGGCACGAACATTCGACCTTGATATTTCAAACTTTCATCTGTGTGAATTTCCCAACCAGGCATGGTTTCACTAGACTCCATTCGTGCCTTGATGAATGCTGTCTCCTGATTATACTTTTGTGATTCTAATATCTCACTCAAAATTTTAGGCATAACAATCTGAGCACCAAGATAAGCCTTTTCATCTTGAACCTCCATTTGTATCCCAAATTCATTGAGCGTTCCAACCATACTCCATTCCCTAAGTGTTAAACTAGCAATAATCCCTTTATTCTTGCGACTTAGAGCATCTGCCACCACGTTAGCCTTCCCAGGATGATAAGAAAGAGTAAATTGGTAATCCTCGAGAAACTCCACCTAGCGTTTCTGATGCATGTTCAGGCTCTTTTAGGTGAATAGATACTTCAAACTTTTGCGATCAGTGAATATCTCAAACTTTTCACCATACAAGTACTGTCTCCAAATTTTGAGTGCGTGAACTATGGTTACTAACTCCAAGTCATGAGTGGGATAATTCTTTTCATGGTTCTTTAATTGCCTTGATCCATGTGCCACTTCCTTGCCATTTTGCATCAATACGCACTCCAAACCTTCTTTGGAAGCATCACAATACACATTGTACCTAACGTCACATTTTGGTGCCATGAGAATAGGGGCGCTCGTCAATCTTTCTTGAGTTCTTGGAATGAATTTTCACATGACTCGTTCCATTCAAACTTAACCCCCTTTTGAGTCAAATGTGTCATTAGTTTGGCCAATTTTTAGAAGTCTTGAATGAATATTTGATAGTAACCGGCCAATCCTAAGAAACTACGAATCTCAATGTGTTCTTAGGTTGCTTTCATTTTGTTACTGCATCTACTTTAGTTGGGTCCATTGATATTCCATTCTCGGAGACGACATGACCTAGGAATTTCACCTCTTTTAGCCAGAACTCACACTTACTAGCCTTGGCATACAATTGATTCTCTCTCAAACTTACAGTACAATCCTTAAGTGTTTCTCGGCCTCCTCTTCGGCATGGGAGTAAATTAATATGTCATCAATAAATACTACCACAAACTGGTCAAGGTATGGTGTGAATATTTTGTTCATTAAGCTCATGAACATGCCTAGTGCATTAGTTAGGCCAAATTGCATCACTACGAACTCATAGTGGCCATACCGGGTTCGAAACGCAGTCTTAAGAATATCTTCTTCTCGAATACGCAATTGGTGATACCCAGACCTAAGGTCTATCTTTGAGAAATTCTTTGCCCTTCTAAGCTAATCAAAAGGTCATCAATCCTAGGTAGTGGATATTGATTCTTAATGGCGACTCTATTGAGTTATCAATAATCAATGCACAACCTATGTGTGTCATTTTTCTTTTTAGCAAATAAGGTTGGTGCTCCCCACGAGGACGTGCTTGGCCTTATAAATTCCTTGTCCAATAATTTTTTTTTTTTTTTTTTGCAACTATGTCTTTAGCTCTCTCAATTCAACTGGTGCCATACGATATGGTGCCATTGAGATCAATGATGTACTAGGCTGTAGTTCAATTGTAAAGTCTACTTCTTGCTTTGGGGATAGTCCTGGTAACTTCTCTAGGAATACATCAACATACTCGCGCACCACACGAGGTAGCCCTAGTTCCATACGATCCTTGTCTTCCAGAACTAAGTTGGCTAGCCACCCAGCTAGGTGATTGGGCCACTTTGACTTTCCAAGTGTTAGTGATAGGGAATCTTGTCTCTTAAATTGACATCGTGTTCCGTCATGAGAGTAGGCAGTCATCGTCTTTTGAAAGCAATTAATGGTGGCTCTATGGGATGATAACCAGTCCATTCCTAGGATAACGTCAAAGTCTGACATTTCCATGACTCGTAGGTCGCAAGTTAAATGCAAACTAGAGACTCCTAGTTCACATGATTTGCATATGAGATCTCCTTGAGTTTGTCCTCCTAACAGTGAAGCCACACTCATAAGTATTTCTAATCGTTCAAGCTCTAATCCCAAGATTCACATAATTGTAGTAGAGAAGCAAGAGTATGACGTGGCTACGATAATAGCATAATTAGCATAAGAATTCAAATGGAATTTGAACAGACGGTACAGTCGGATGACATGATGGTTCTGAACTTTTAATAGGTTAAGATTATGGAGCTGGTGACCAAACTAGATATTTGAATTGAAATTGCGTTTGGCCATACACATTTCAAACCAAATACCTAAGATTCTTCACCCTGTAAGGATTAAAAGAGTACAACTGGTTTTTAAGAGAACAATATACAAGATACAATAATCAGGGCTCAAAATTTGCCAATTGATCATCTTAACGCAATACTTTTCCGAATTGGAAAGGTTCAATTAAGACACATAAGTGATGATTTTGCATCCGACAAACATGGTATCAAAGCTCTAGGTTAGAATACCTAGGAACGGTGGGAAGAGGTTTAACCTCAATTGAGGAGTAGTGTCATATGTTAAAAGGAATAGAGTTATGTGACTCATAGTTTATGCGAGCTTTATGCTAATCATAGTAACTATCCTTATTTGATCCTAACTGTATCTCTGAGCTCAATAAGATACTACAACCCGAAAATACCCGCCCCGATAATAATACTCACAAATAATAAATATTGTGTAATAACAGAATAATAAGCAGCATTTAATAAGCATAACAGAATGCTAACAATTAAAATAATAACAATAGATAAATAAATAAATAATTAAAATGGCAAACAGAAATAGTGGTTCATCATAAGGAAAATGCATGCTTTTCTTTTTAATTTCTCATAGATTCAGTTTATCAGATAATTTAAGTAACTCCCCGCGGAGCACTACTTCCACTCAACCGCTAAGCAATGGCCACGGGCAATTCAGACTCCCCTTGGTCAAAATATTCAAATGTTACTTGCTGTAACTACCAATGATGCCCACGCACCAGGGTTACGTACCCGAGTCGTGACATCACGGTCGCCCCAAGGGAACGGTCTATGTTGTGACACCCGCACCACCAACCTTATATCGCCTCACCGATAAGAGCCGAAATACCTGCCCGTGCCATGTTAGGGTTTGCAACTCATCGTGCAAGATTCTAAACCGGGCTCGCCCCATCACTTTTAAATTTTTAATGTATCATCAGTTCAATTTTGTGTTTCTTTACTTCGTTGAATTCACATTTTTATGCATGTGTGGTTTTAGTTCGAGAATCACAGTGATATAATGTTTATATAGCACAACACAATCATATATGGCAACCAAAATAAATGTGATAGAGTTTCTTAGGAGTCATCACAAAATTTCTTAAGAATTCACATACTTCTCCTTTCAGCACTGTTTAGTCAAACAAAAAAAAAATATGAAACCCATACCAAACGATGTTCAACCATTATAATATTTTAAATGGTGTTAGTTCATCAAGTTAGGAAAATATTTTGAGAAGAATACCAGGGCTAAAAACGATTTTAAAATGGAGGAATAATTTTTGGAAGAAAAACTGGTTTGCTGGGACGGTGAGTTACATTCACCTCCAGCACAGGTGATCCGGGTTTTAAAAATAAAAAGGGGCCTCAAACGATGTCAAAAATAGGCATGGTCAGAACATTTTGCTAATTTTGAGTTTAGAACATATTTCCAGAAGAGTGTGAGGGCTGAAAAACCAACCGAAGATGGTCAAATTTTTTTATAAAAAAGCTGGACAGATTCTGTACCTTTTGGAAAATTGGTGTTTCTCTCTCAATACTTAGTAAAAAAAAATTATGAAACCAGCGGCGTTTGAAAGGTAACTTAAAAATATGACTTTTCCAATTTGAATCACTTGAAAATTCATTCTGTGGAATAAACGGTGACCTGGTAAAGTCAGCGTTGCTGCTGCCTCCAAACAGCAATGAAATTAAAAATATATTCAGGCCATGAAAACATCAGCACAAGTGTTCTGTGTTCGGAAAATAAAAAGTGTCCTCAAACGGTGTCGAAAAGAGGCATGGTCAGAACCATTTGCTAAATTTTTGAGTTTAGAACATATTTCCAGAAGAGTATGAAGACTAAAAACTAGTCGAAGGAGGTCAAATAATTTTTATAAGAAAACTGGACAGATTCTGTCACCTTTTTGAAAATTTGGCGTTTCTCTCTCAATACTTAATAAAAAATTATGAAACCAGCGGCGTTTGAAAGGTAATTTAAAAATCTTACTTTTCCAAGTGGTCGGGTAGAAAAATACCATTTGTAGAGAAAATGGGACCTGTTTGAAGCTACTGCTTCTGCTGTGTTGTAAGTGACACTTAGGGAAAATATTTGTTTCGGTAAGAAAATGGTATCCAATGATTTTATAAAAATTTTACAGTGTATAACACCTATATATACTTCCAGTATACACAGATTTTTAACATCAATTATTTTCAATTTATTAGAGCCCTCTTTTCATCCGATAAGTCTGAAACAGTGAGAAAGAATCTAAGTTTCAGGTAAAGGGAAACCATTCTCATCTCATTTTACTCTTTTGCAAGATTATATCAACAATGGAGAATATTGAACACATAAAAACAGTAGCTAAGCCATATATTTATATCAAGAAGGAATATGAAATTATAACATAATGAAACCATCATCCTATTCAAAATTTTAAGCATGCATGGTACTATTTTGCTATATATGACTTAACCATGCTTAGTCTTGTATATATAATTTATATAAATTCAGTTAGAGGTATCTAAGGGAGGATAGAGGTGATGTATTCTTACCTTAAAAAAACCCAAGTGTTGGGCCCTTCTTCCCTTCTCTTCTCCTCTTTCCCTCTTGCCTCTCTCCCTCTCTTCTCTCTTTGTTTTGCTCTTACCAGTGTGTAATAAGGCTGAATAGTGCTCCTAATATAGGAGTTTGAGGGCCTAATTTGTTATTATTATTATTATTTTTTATTTTATTTATTTATTCATTTATTTATTTATTTTACTTTACTACTCCTTTTTGCTTAGGAACTCTCATCTAATGCTTAGATGGTAGCTTACAGACTGTGCCTGCCGTGGCTGCCCTAATCAAGGCTTGGAATGCCATTGCATGCTTACTTCTCTTAGGGAGGTTGAGTGTGGACTTGGGGAAAAATAAGCATGCAAGCCAGGTAGCCTAGATAAAAAGAAAAGGAAGTGGCAGTCAGCCACTTTCCTTGCAACTTGATCATTTTTTTTTTTTTTGAATTGAATTGAATTGAAATTGGTGTCACTACAATATGAATATGTATACATAATTTATTTATTTATTTGTTTACTTATTTAATATTATTATTTTCAACTGGATGGTTTTCTTCCTACTAAATTCTAGCTAGCTTATTTACTATCAATTTAATCCATTTAGTTTTCACAACTGTATTTTGATACAGAATTTTAATCACATCAAGATAAATAATTTTATTTAAAAGAATTTAATATTGATATTAATTATGGTGCTATTATTATTATAATTTAATAGTTTAATAATCACTATTGATTGACTTAATATTATTATTAATAAACTAATTAGTTGTCTAAAAATTCAGGTTCTTACAATAAACTCAATTACAGTTATGAAAGAAGAAGGGAATCAAATCCATCATTATAACAAATTTTATTACTCAATTAAGAAAATTAAGCAAATCTATCATTCTTATAGCAAATTTTCTCATTGAATTGGGCAAAATAAGTAAATCTGTTATTGTATGGCAAATGAACATGAAGATGTGATTATTATGAAGTTGAATATCACTTAATTATAATTATAAAAGAAGAACGGAAAATGAATACGACTCACGTTTGATTTGCATGTTTGTTGAAGACGAACTAAACAGGGAATATAGATCGAAACGGTGGAAGATTTGCTGGGGATCTGTTCAGAATCAAAATATAGATCGAAACAGAGGTGATTTCTTTGGAAACGATGGGAGATTCAGGGAAAATCTCTTTGTTTGTTTCGATTTCCAAATCGCAAATCGCCTTAGAATAGTTTCCAAATCAGAACAATTGAGAAGGAGCGTGTGTGTCACACGCACAGGGGAGAGCTCGTGATATCTTCTTTGCTTCACACATATGGTGTGACATTGGGGGGTAAAATTGGAAACTAAAATAGGGCAGGACTTGGGGGTATTAATTAGTTTCAATGGGACCGGCTGGTAAGTCCCCCTTTATTTTTTCTCTCACAAAGTAAAAAAAAAAATAAAAAAAAGCCCATCCCAAATAAGGCTTTTTAGCCCCAAGTTAAAATAGTCAAAAAGTCAAAAAGCCAATCCACATCCCAAACAAAGGTTAAGTCACCAACTAGGGGAGGGATCTAGAGTGTCTACTTTCAAGCTTAAAATAAAAAATTAAGTGGATATCATATTTTATTATAAATTTATTTTTTTAAGAACATTTAAATTATGAATTTAAAATATAAAAAAAATCATTAAAAAATTAAATAATAAAAAAAATCAAAAAATAATTATTTAGTTTTCAAAACCAAACAGTGATTGATTTTTGGATAAATTATAATTTAACCCCCTGTGGTTTGCCTCAAAAACACGGAGTCCCCCCTCATAGTTTCATTTGTAATACTTAAACCCCTATACTTCATACCAGAGTGCAAAATCCAACGGACATAACAGAAGTTGTGAAAAGTCATAAATGCCCCTAGATATTTTACATCCCTCAGTCGTTTCGTTTCATTTGACTAACACCAGTGTTCTCTCTATCTCTCTCTCTCTCTCGTCTCTCCTCTCTCTCTCTCTCACCGTGGTTGATTGGATTGAACTAGGGTTTCATCATCAATTTCACCATCATATTGTGAACACCATTACTAGTTTAGATATGTGTTGTTTACCCTAATTTATTTTGATCGTTAGATGTTGATTTTCCCTAATTTTGATTCATAACTTTGAGTATTTTTTATTCACCGATTTGTTTTTGTATACTTTAGTATTCATGCCTTTTATTACTTTATTTTTTTGGGATGTTGGTTAAAGTGGGGTGGGGTGGGGTATAGAGGTTCATAAACAACAGGTATTTTTTATAATATTAACTTTGGGTTTTTTTTATGATGTTGACTTTTTAGATGGGATATTCTATAGTTGTATTCATATATTCCATTCATATATTTTGATATGTGGTCCAAGGATTATGATTGTTGTTATGTGGTCCCAATGAGTTTGAGTTTTGTAATGTAATATTGTGAAGTTTTGTTGTTTTCTGCAGTGAGGTAAAAAAAATGATTTTTGAGATCAACTATAATGGGTACTTCAGTAAGCCTCCTAATATTGGTTATAAATAAGGGAAAGTGGAATATATATATATATATGATGTTGATCCTGACAAACTGTCTTTTACTGAGATTCATACCATCTTGAGGGAGATGAAAATAGATGGCTATAGTACTTCTGTTTTGTGGTATAGGAAATCTGAAAAAACTTTGGATGATCGGTTGACAATAATTAAGAAGTTATTGATGTATATATCATGATATGTGAGTATGAGGTTTAGATGTGATTCACTTATATGTGGAGAAGGGTCAGGACCCATTAAAGTGGTAAGTCCAAAAGGGAAACATTTAGTACCCCTAAGAGTACCAATTAATGCTAAGCAGGCACTGACTTGGAATGACATGGAAAATATAAGTGAAAAAGAGATGGATTGTAGAGATGGAATGCCAGATGTAGTGATGAGAAATGCATAATGGAGATGGGGATGAAGGAGCAGTAGATGAAGATGTCAGAGATGAGGAAATGGATAATAGTGCTTGGGATGAAGGAGATAGTGATGATCCTGATTACACGGATGATGGAATGTTGATAGTGGTTTAAAGATGAAGACTATGAAAGTGATGAACTTGGCTGGTTGAATGAGGGTTTAAAGGGGCCAGAAGATGATGATATTTCTCACCAAGGGAGACTGTAAAGAAAAGAAAGAGGCAACCTCCTTCATGTGATCAAGAGGCAGATGAAGGGTGGTATTCTAATCCTGAGGATAAAGATTTACATAGTGTACATAACTCATCAGATGAGGAATGTGAAGATAAATATCCTGAGTTCATTGAGGAAGTAGATATGAAGAAGGCACAACTCAAACTGGAATGAAGTTTGCCACCCCTCAAATTTTTAAAAAGGCAATGAAAGTGGAATATCCAACATGGTTATGACATAAAGTACATAAGGAATGACAACTCTAGGATTATTGTAGTGTGCAAGAATGGATGTGGATGGAGATTGCATGCTTCTCCCATGCAAGGTGAGAGAACTTTTCAAATAAAATCATTTCATCCAAAGCATGCATGTGGAAGGTCATATAATAATCACTTGGTGAACTCAACTTACTTGGCACACAAGTATATGGACAAGTTAAGGGATGACCCTAACATCAAAGTTGGGCCTATGCAGAAAACAGTTTGGAGGGAGTTAATGGTTGATGTTAGTAGGCCTCAATTGTAAAGGGCTAAAAAAAAGCAAGAGAAGTTATTGAAGGGGATCAATGGGTCCAATATGCAAAGGTGTATGATTACTGTGAAACAGTGAAGTTGCATAATCCAAATAGTGTAATGCAAGTAGTGATGGATAGGCCCAATGACATGCTTAGGCCCAACTTAGAATTGCCCCCAGTTTTCTAGAGGTTATATGTTGGGTTTACAGCCCTTAGAACATGATTTGTTGGAGGGTGCAAGCTCATTATAGGATTGGGTGGGTGTCATTTAAAAGGAATCTATGGTGGACAATTATTATGTGTACTTGGAAGGGATGGGAACAACAACTATTTTCCAATTTCATGGGCAGCTGTTAAGGCCAAAAGTAAAGATTCTTGGGTGCGGATTTTAAGGCAACTCATGGATGATATTGGTAGTGTTGATGACATGAGATGGGTCTTCATTTCTAACAGACAGAAGGGGTTGGTACCTGCATTTGAGGAAGTAATGCCAAATGTGGAACATAGGTTCTGTATGAGGCATATTTACGCCAATTTCAGAGCAAAGTTCAAAGGGATTGAATTAAGGGACCTATTGTGGAAGGCAGCTGCAGCTGGGATTGTGAGGGAATTTTGAATTTCACATGAACAAGTTGAAGGAGATGGATCCAGAAGAGAAAGCATACAAGTGGCTAAGGAAGATAGATCCTACTTTATGGACTAGGTCCCATTTCAGCCCAAGAAGTAGGTGTGATACATTGGTCAACAACATGTATGAGTCATTCAATAACACCATCTTGGAAGCTAAGGACAAACCCATAATCAACATGCTTGAATGGATTAGAAGGAGGGTAATGCACAGGATCCAAATCAAGAAGGAAATGATGGAAAAATAAACTGGTGAAATTTGTCCCAACATTGTCAAAGATTTGGAAGTACTAAAAGTGCAAGCTAGGAATTATTTTGCAACCTATTATGGTGATAGAAAATTTGAAGTAATTGTGGTGATACCACACATATTGTTGATTTGAGGAAAGGAAACGTAGTTGTAGGATGTGGGATTTGACTGGAATACCTTGTAAGCATGCAATAAGTTCCATATTTGTTAAAAGAGAGAGCCAAAGGACTATGTGCACCCTTATTACAGTAAGCAACATTATCTTGTAGCCTATAACTCAATGATGCACCTTGTTCCAGGCTAGCATGATTGGGTTAAAATAGGATTGCCAACAGTGGCTCCTCCATTGTACAGAAAGCAGCCTGGAAAACCACCAAAAATTAGAAATGAGGGTATAGATGAGCCAAGAAACCCTGTTAGAGTTTCAAGCAGAACAAGTTCATTGTTTGTGCTAGATGCCTTCAGAAAGGTTACAACCAGAGGTCTTGTAAGGGTCCTGTCCATCCCAAGTCCAAGCTTTTTAAGCCAATAACCAGCAACAACAGCAATAGCAACAGCATATCAAGTAACCTGAACCTCCAATTTCATTTCATTTTGCAATACATTCCACAACAATGACTTAATACATATATAAATCATTGTAACCTAGAAGGAAGCTCCCTAGCAGGAGGGCCAACACATCCTCATCTCAAGTAAGATCTATATCCACTATGCATATTTGTTACTTCATTGCAGACTAGTTCTATTGTTGATTTGCATACTTGTTACATCATTGCAGCCCACTAGAGTTGGCCACACCTTTGAAGAATTTCCAAGTATGACAGGCAACACATTAGCATCTCAAGTAAGCTCTCTCTCCTATGGGTGTCATTTGGTTTTTGACATAGTTGACAACATATAATTGCTTACTTGGACATTATCATTGCAGCCCAGTAGAGTTAAATACAGTTCTCCAGAATTTGATTACTCATCATCTCAGGTATACTCAAATTTCATTTGGAAGTTCATTTGTTTCTTACATAACTCACAACTTTATTTGCTTTTATATTTTCACAAAATGTAATTGGATACTTGTGTGTTGCTTTGCAGCCTAGTAGTTATGGCAAAGAAAGGGTGAACCAGTTGGAGGTGGTAGGGTTATGTCCAGATCTGCATTGGGAGGTAGCTTCATTACAAGAGGTAGAGGAGGAGATGGGTCTGCAAAAGCTACAACTCAGAGGCAAACTGACAAAGGCAAAGGGAAAGCATGATGGACTAGGCATCTGTTTTTCTGTTTTCAGTAAGCTTTTTTGTGTTTTGAGTACTTTTCAACTTGTTAAACAATTAAGTGGCTTGTACCAATTTGTTTTTGAATTTGAAACTAGCTAGTAAACAATAGTATCTTGTTTACTATGTTTTGAGAAGCCCAATGGGTTGAATTATGGCTTGTATTAAAGTAATGTGAATTGAAGCAAATGAAGCATGTTTCAAATAGGGGAACAATGGGAAGCATGTTTTTTATTAATACATGTGTCTTAGTAAACAATAGTATCTTAGTTTACTATGTTTTTGGGTTGAAGCATGTTTTGAATTATGGCTTGTGTACCTTATTGTTTGTTTTGTGTACCTTTATTAATAATACACAGGTTAGGATTGCTGAAATTGTTTGTATGAAGCAAATGAAGCATGTTTCAAATAGGGGGAACAATGGGAACCAATATGTTTCTATTCTTTAATATTCTTGGAAGATGTAATCAATAAAACATTCTTTCATTACAATTTCTTTGGTTCATCAGATGCATACATTTCTTGACCAAAACATTCTTTCATTACAATTGCTTCACAAACCATTGTACACCTTCATTTTCTACCTTGACTATATTTTTCATCTCTCAAACTCTATGGCCCAATAACAACCTATTTTTCTTCACACCAGCAAACTTCACCCAGAACATTGTCATGATAAAGAAAAAAACCCATATCCCAATCAGAGCTTTGCAAAACATTTTCTTCCTTCTACGACTTCTTGATAGTTCCTTCTTCAACCTTTTCATCTTTGCAACCATCTTTGGCAACACCTCCCTCTCACGTTGGCACATGGGTGGATCAACCCATTCAAAGTAGCCACAAGTTGCATCAACCTATAATAAAAAAATATGAATCCACAAATTCCTTTTCAAACAAAATTCAATCTTTTTTTTCCAAAAAAAAAATTAAGTTTTGCTTACCCTATATCTTGCACAACCATAAATCCTTCTACTTATATTTCCAGATGTCATTGAAGTCTTCACAGGGGATCTCTTTCCACAATAATATAGTCTTGGAGCATTTGTCTTTGACTGTCCACTTTCGAAAGCAAATGAAGAAGCCATCTAACAATAATCTTCAACTTTGGGAAAATCTAGGCAGCTTTTGGCCAATCTGGGAAAATTTCAGTAGCGTTCTATGTTGTTTGGGTCTTGATTTGTGTATATATATGGCAATAAAGGGTGTTTTGGTCACTTTCCATATGTTTTTGGGCGGGAAAATGTGCTCCACTCACCAGTTCTGGTCGTACAACACACACATTTGTTTAAACAAACAGTTTGCTGATTTTGCACTCTGGTATGAAGTATAGGGGTTAAGTGTTACAAATGAACTATGAGGGGGCTCCGTGTTTTTTTAGGCAAACCACAAGGGGTTAAATTATAATTTGCCCTTGATTTTTTGTGCACCCCTACTACCGATGATTGATATTCAAGCTCATTCAATTTTGGTTTTTATTCATCTTATAAAACTTGTTATATAGAGGTCTTCTCTCACAACGTTAAGAGGAAAATTTACAAAGAATTAGTGGGAAATAAGCCAATCTATCTATCTATCTATATCTATATATTATATAAGGAAAAAGGGGTTTTAACTCATAAGTTTTGTGGGAGCTCCAATACCTCAATTTTAATTTCCTAATTTTTTGATTTAAAAAAAGAAAAAGAAAAAAGAATTCAACACTTATTGACTTCTCCCAAGCCTTTTTGACTTTTCCCATACACACTCTTTTCAACTTCTCTCATACCTATTTAATTATTTTGGAAATAATAATTATCCCCCCCCTTTTCAACTTTAATTATTTTGGAAATAATAATTATTCCTTAATTTATGGATTTCAAATGAAAATATAACAAAAAATCTCTCCGTTGTAATTTCTCTCATTAATTTCCAAAAGAAAATATTAAAACTTGCTTTCCTTTTCTCTTTCTCAAAAAATCAAATAATATTTTTTATGAGAATTGTGGTTTTCTATCTATATCTTATATATTATATTATGACATAACCCCAAAACAAAAATAATTAAAAATCAGATATACAAACAGATAAAATTAATAAATGTGAATTTTATTTATTCAGTCAAAATCTTTATTTTGCCTCTCAATATCCAATTTTAAATTTTAAAAATCTTTAAAGTCTATCTAAACAAATCTAATTTGAAAATATCTCACACCATTATATTTTAAATCAATAAAACTCACATGTCTATCACATATTTAACTCACATCGTGACTTACCTAAATAATAATAATTAAAAACAAATAGAAATCATAGATAAATTAAATTTAAAAAAAATAGAAATTCACAACTCCATCTTAAATAAATAAATAAATAAATAGAAACTACACAAAAATAAATAAGATAAGAATTTAAATATAGATCTCAAAAAGATATGACAATATCTAAATTTGAATTATGATTTAATAATATAATTACCTATTTTTTTGATGTATATCTATCAAAATTTTAAATCACTTAATGGGACAAATTAATCAATTTTTAAGTCATATTTAAAGAATAATTTGATTAGTCATCCCAACTCCTAGACTTCCCTGGCACTGGCGAGGAGCTGACGGATTAGGCAGGGCGAGATCTAAGTTGTTGGGGGGTTAAAAAAATGGTATCGAATTTTTTATTTTTTATTGTCATTTTATTTTATAGAAAATGTGAAAAATTATTGGGAATTTAAGATTGTACTATAACATTAGATTTTTATATACCTAGGTAAATTTAAAACTTTTAAATATTATTATGTTTTTTATTTTTATCCTCTTTCTATCCTATTATACTATTATTGCTATTTATTAGTTTGTCAATTAATTGAAAATGAAAGCTTATTATAATTTTTCATATATATTAATTAATTTGTTACCGCTATATTTGTATATAATAGCATAATATATAGGAATAATCTCCAAATATAATTTCTATTTTTTTTTTGTGATTAAAATAGTCCATCTTAAAATAGTATATAGAGGAGTTAGATGGCTACTTTTATCCCCAAAAAACCCATTCTATTTTTTTTTTTTATACTTTTAAATTTTTTATATTGAAATATCAGTTGTTTATGTCCCCAAAACAAAATTGATAAACACATATCCAAAAGAAACGCATTTTTTTTCTTTTTCCTTTTTTTTTTTAATAGATAGGATATTTACAAATAAAAAAAAGTTTGACACCTCAAAAAACTTTCCATAATCTGACTTATAATAATGTGGTCATAAGTGTTAATATAATTCCAATTAAGATAATTTTCAACCCTTAATATTTTTCTTATCAAATTATAATTTGATAGAAATTTAAAAAGATGAACGTTGAAATTATTTTTTTTTTTCATCAAAATTAATGAAAAAAAATGGGACAACAATGAAAGTTCTTTTAAAAATTGATAAAAATTAATAAAAAGTTAAAACTAATTCATATCAAGTCAAATTTTTTTATTCAAATTTAAAATCAAATTAGATAAAAAAAATTAAAAGAAAATGATGAAAGGTTGGAAATATACTAAAACCTTTTTATTCTTAAAGATTAGAAATTCGTGTACGTGTTATATTCATATTGTATTTTTAGTTATGAAATTAAAATCAAAAGAAATGTAACTTAAATTATTGAATTAATAACAAAAATATCATATCAATTATTGTTAAATATCACTTCACCTCACATTTAATAATAAAATTGTATATTTGACTTAATTATAATTTTTAAATTTGTCTATTTTCATAACAAGAAGATGTATATCATAACTCATGTAATCTCATTTAATTAGGTTTAACTTTTTTTTATTACAAATTATCAAAATTATACTGAATAGATTTATATATATATTTTAAATTTTTTTAAACTAATAATTTAAAAAGTTATAAACATAAAAATTAAATTATAAATTTCTTGTATACCACACGATAAAATATTAAATTACTTCACATAGTTATAATAATTCTTTTTAAATTTATAAAGTCCCGCAGTAATTGGGAATTAACAGAAAGTGGTGATTTGGTCAACCGCTAACTCATATTACAACGACAATGCTACGTAGCTCAAATTTTGTGGCTCAAAAGTGGCTCAAATGGCCAAAACGACGTCGTTTTGAGTACAGAACAACATAAAAATTGCCAAAACGACGTCGTTTTGGCCATTTGAGCCACTTTTGAGCCACAAAATTTGAGCTACGAGACATTTTCCTATTACAAATGACTCATAACAATAAATAAATACATACAATATATATTTATTCAAAGTTTCGTTCTTGGTCACAATTCATATTCAAAAAGGACACACGAGCCCCTAAGCCTAATCACCTAAAAATATGTAAACAGAAATAGAGTCAGAGTTAACAAGCTCGGTAAGTAAATTAGTATAATGCCAAAGTTAAAGAAATAAAATTTCAGAAACCTACAAACCAATGAGTATCAAAAGAACTAAAAATTACTAACATGAATTAGTACAAAGAATATAAGTTTTGAACCGCTTAACTATAATTAGATGTGACAGGTCACAAACTCAACTTAAACAATGAATCTGTTCAATTACACTTATTTAGATCTTATTTAAATTTTTCCAAATCTATGAATGAGTTTAAATGTATTACATCTTACAAGTCTAATTAAAATTTATTTTAAAATGTTTAGAAGTGGGCATACATTTAAAAGAGTTCAATAAAGTAAATAAGTTGATCCGATTAATTTATTAATGTTAGGAATCATGAAAAAAAAAAATCATGAAATGCATCATGAAGATTTTTCATCCGTTGATTAGTATGTAGTGTTTTATTATATATATAATCTAAAGATAGAGAACATTTCATGATTATTTTCATAATATTTTTTTTCATGATTCCTATCATTAATCTATACGTATGTATTAAATGAGTAAGTTTAAATTTGATTGCTTTATATCATGAAAAGTCTTTCATGAAAATGGCCATGAAAGATTTGTAACCTTTGAATTACACTTACAATAAAGTACCACACACTAATCAAGGTAATTTATGGGTCACAAATTTTTCATAATCATTTTCATAAAAAAAAATTTCATGATCCCTATCCACCCAAACCCACCACACCCTTTGCCACCTCTCTTGAATCATTATTCAATCCAACTTTAAA
This sequence comes from Camellia japonica, assembly GCA_030407325.1. Taxonomy (NCBI): domain Eukaryota; kingdom Viridiplantae; phylum Streptophyta; class Magnoliopsida; order Ericales; family Theaceae; genus Camellia; species Camellia japonica. The sequence goes on from JAPPVO010000036.1 coordinate 64,283,147, forward strand.
AAATATTGTTTAAATTTTGTTTTCATATCACTTGCTCTAATTTTATCATTTTTTTTTGGGTCCACGGAGTAGACATGGGGAGTGCCACCTCTAATGAATCATTATTCCAATCCAACTTCAAAAAATATTATTTAAATTAAGTTTTGTTTTCGTATGCTCCGTTTTTATGAATTTTGTTTCCTTCAATCCCGTACTTTATTTTATTTTTGGTCCACAAAGTAGAGGTGGGGAGTGTTGGTTGGAGGGTACACTAGATTCTGTTTTGAGTTAATAAAGTGAGTGTGATTTAGATATAATTGTTTTACATGAGATTTTATAATTGAATTACATGTATTTAGAATTTTATATATATATATATATATATAAAGGAATAGTAAGAAAAGAGAATGAAGAAGGGAAAATAAAATAGGAAAAGGAACATAAAGATAGAGCAGAATAATTTTATTCTCAAAATTTATGAAAACATGATCATCATGCACCTAAACAAAAATTGAACCACAGTCACTATTACTTTTAACAAATTATGATAGTTTTGCAATTTATTCGAAATTACATGGGTTATGTGCACATTTCCAACTCCTGGGTTAAAATATTAAGGAAAAATTAATCTAAGATCTCTCTCTCATTTTCAATAATGAAAGAGATCCACAATATTATTTTATGATGTCTAAGGTCTCTTAACCCCCAGTACTTATATATCATAGAGAAATTTGATCTCCTCAAATCAAACTGTCTCTCCTTCTCTTCCTTTTTCTCCAATGAACTCCACCTCCATTGCCGGAGTTCGTCGTCATCGTTGTCTTCTCCAACTCTCTCTTCTCCATCAAGCGAAGCTCAAAGCATCCTTATCCATGGACGATTTCACCGATATTAGAATCGAAGCGTACCGCAACGAAAAGACAACCCAATGGTGGGAGTGAACAACGATATCATCATCATCAAGGCCGATGATGGAAGTGATACTGTCACTTTCATGTTTGAAAGCCCTAGTAAGCTTCTCTAAATTCGTCCTCCTCTGGCTCTGTTCTCTACTAGTCTTGGAACAAGGTCTCTCTCTCTCTCTCTCTCTCTCTCAACTCATACACATACAAACATCTATATAGTATCATGACAAAACGCTTCTTAGAACTCCAAAACACAAAACTATTAGATTTGATTTGACAAAACTCTTCTTGGAATTGTAAAACATATAGCTGTGAGCTTTGAAGCTAACCTGTTTGATAAAATGCTTCTTAGAAAAACAATCACAGCGAAAAACAATTACAATTTTCTCTAGTTTGTTCAAAATACAAAGAAAATTGTGATTGTTTTTAGTTTCTAATAGTCCAATTTTCTTTGATTTGTTCAAACACAGAGAAAATTGTTTTATTTTTTTTTTAAGTAGCCCAAATTTTTGCTTTTTGTTCAAAACACAGAGAAAATTGTGATGATGCTTTTCGTTTAAGTAGGCCAATTTTCTCTGGTTTGTTCAAAACAATCACGTGTTTGTTTTTGGTTTCTAAATAGTCCAATTTTCTCTGGTTTGTTCAAAACACAGAGAAAATTGTGATTGTTTGTTGATGTTTTTGGGTTTCTAAGTAGCCCAATTTTCTCTAGTTTGTTCAAAACACAGAGAAAATTTATTCTGGTTTGAATAAAATTTCTCTAGGAAATCCAGTGCAAATTAAAGTGAAAGTTGGTGAAATTTCTTTGGAAAGTCCAGAGAAAACTAAAGAAATTTGCAAACCAAAAAAATTTACAAACTAGAGAAATTTGAAGAGAATTTTCAGAGAACATCTTTGGAGAGAATTTCTGTGGGAAGTCCAGAGAAATTCTCTGGATTGAAATTTCTCTAGATCGATGTATAAGAAACCTTAGACATTATGAAAATATTGAATTTCTTTTATATTATAAAATCTTAATATCAGGGACTTTAAAAAAAAATCCCCAAATATTAATGCTAAATAATATGTAGAGAGACTTTAAGAAGAATTACATTATTATTGAATATTTTAAAAATATTTTGTAAATATTTAAAAATTTATAAAGTATTATTGTTTTTATTTTAAATACTTTATTATATTTGATAAATATATTTTGAAATATTTTAATATTTTAAATATTTTTAATCTTTTTTTAAATATTTAATTTTTTTAAATTTAAAAAAAAAATCGATTAGCATATATATCTAAATCATAACAAATTATTTGGCTAATACTTAAAAAATAATAATTTTTTTAAAATAAAAATATAAAAAAATATTTTTTCAAAAAAATATAAAATTAAAAATAATTATAACGGAAAAAATTTAAAATATTTTTTAAAAATTTTATTTTAATAAAATTTTGAAAAGAATTTGGTTGTGATTTTGAATTATGTATTTGGTTATGAATTTTAAAATTAATTTTAAAATTTAATTTTAAATTATGTATTTTATTATGAGTTGTGTGTACAACTGTGTTTTAAGTTTAAAATATAAAAAATAAAATAAAATAGTTACAAAATAAAATAAAATATTTAAAATTAAAATTTTTTTAAATAATAATTATATATTTAAAATAAAAATAAATATAAAAAATTTCAAAGTACATCTCAAAATTCAAAAATTCAAAACTCAAAATACAGTTTAAAACTTTTTTTAAAATTCAAAACTCTTCTTAAATTTATTTTCAAAACTCATAACCAAATAAATTTTTTTTTTCTTTCCAAAAATGATTCACAACTCCATATTTAAATCACAATTCCATGCTCAAATCATAACTCTAAAATTAAACCAAAGGACCCTTTATCTCTATTTTGATCTTTCTTTTGGTGCTTCGCATATATTTACCAGATCACTATCAACATATAAAACTACCGTTGTGATCTACAAATTTGAACTATATGAAATTGAAAATACATACGTGTGCATATATGTGTCGTGTGCTCAGATCTGAGGCACGTGCAAATAAAATCAAAAAATAGAAAGTGGAATTAAGAGATATGGAGTTGCACGAGAGATGTGGAGATGAGTAGTGGAGGAGCGGCTGCAGGATCGACGGTAGCCGTTTCACAAGCTTGACATCGAGATGCGACCCTTTCAAGCCGTTTTCTCTGGCAGCGACCACGGTGGCTAGGGGTGAGCAGCAAATATACCGATCAGCCTAAATCAACCGAATCGATCCGCCACATTTTGGACGGATGCGTGATGATGAACGGACGGTTGTGGATTGATTTTTTTCAATCCGCCTAGTTTTGGACGGATGGCGGATTTGAGGTTCCTTTGGCCGCAACCGAACCGCCAAACCGCGAGCACCCCTAGTAATTTGTAAGATTTTGTGTTTTCAATTTGTTTAGATATTCTATTTGTGTTTTCAAGTGAAAAAGAGTTTAAATATTCTGTTGAATATATTTTGTTGAAAAAGAGTTTTCAACTTGAATATATTTTTTGAATTGAAAAAATAAATGTATTATTTATCTATATTTTTTAGTTTTTAAATCTAACTCTAAAAATAATAAATAAATAAGATGATATATGCTGGTTAGTTTTGTTTTCAAAAACACATATAAATGTAACAATATAGAGGCATACAATCTCCACTACTGCTCTGTTCATGGTTTTGGTGGTTTGAATTATTTTTATATTTTAAGAACCACATATTGTAATACTTTATGTGGATGAGATATGCTGTGATTAAACCGATTCGCATCCATCTGTCAATCCGCCAATCCGCTCAATCTATATCCGCCGGATTGGCGAACGGATGCGGATTAATTTTCTCCAATCCACCAATCTGGTGGACGGATGGCGAATTAGAGGTTCTGTGGCCGCAACCGACCCGCGCCCATCCCTAATGGTGGCCCTCTGAGCTTCGAGACGGTGGCGACACTCCTCAAAGTGCTGCTCGATCAACCAAAACCCTAGATTTGGCATTGTTAAGAGAGAGAGAGAGAGAGAGAGAGAGAGGGGCCCATTCGGAAATCTTGATCGATCTTCGATGTGAGATGATCGGAGATCTCCAATCTGAGATCATCGGAGATATGGTGAAATCTCGATTGATCTTTTCTTTCTTTAATTTGTGCAGGTCTCGGGATTGATTAAAGAGAAAGGAAGCGAAGAAACAAAGTGAAGCAACGCAGATCGGGTGAAGACGAGGCGGTGGGAGGTGTCGTCAACAGCGACGACGGTAGATAGTGACGGTGGTGGTTGAGCCGGAGAGAGAGAGAAGAGAGGTAAGAGAGAGAACAAAGGTTGGACTGAGAGAACAAAGGGAGGTTTTCTACCGTATAGCAAATATATATATATGGATAGCATCGTCATTTTACTTTAAATAATGTTATATGTATCAATTAGTGTACTAATTAGTATATTAACAGATAATGTGATATAATTTTAGAAGTTTTGGGTATTTGTGATTTGTATAATAGGTGAAGTCAGTAATAATAACATAATATTAGTTGATACACTAATTGGTGCATGTAGCACCACCGTTTTACTTAAGCTTGTTCTTATTTTTTGAACAGTAGAAAGTATCATTAAAGAATGTCAAACAACACTTACAAGAGTCCATCAAAACTAAAACTTACACCAAAACAAAGTAAAAATTTTGCAAGAAGCACAAAGGGGAGAAAGCTTGTCCTTATAGACAAACTATTCTTGTGCTTAGAGTTTTAACCAAACAAAATTTAATTTTGAATTTATGGACCGACTACCCTTTTATTTATTATTTCATATTATCAATATTACATAATACATATGAATAATAACCCTTTAAAACAAGGGGAATTTTTTGTAAGGTTCCTGGTATTAAAATTTTATAGCATAAATGATATTCAATATTTTTATAATGTCTAAGGTCCTTCAATATCAATCCAAAGAAATTTCAATCCAGAAAATTCTTCCTAGAGAAATTCTCTCTAGAGAAATTTTGGACTTCCCAAAATTTCTCTGGTTCAAATCAAAAAAAAATTGAAATTTCTTTGAATTTAAACCACAGAAATCTAGAGAAAATTGAACAACATAGAGAAAATTAAACATGGCAGAGAAAATTACCCAGAGAAAATTGAAATTTCTTTGAGTTTAAACCAGAAAAATTTAGAGAAAATTAAATAAGGCAGAAAAAATTACCCAGAAAAAATTGATCAGAACAAAATACTAACAAGTTCATGTAATTTCCTCACCAAAATACAAGAATTTGAATTAATTAGATACATTCCTCTTCTTTAGTGCAAATGGTTCTGTATCTAATTTCTAGAGCTTGCAAAAAAGCGATCCCAGTGCTCAAGTTGTGGGGGCAAACAAAGGAAGCTAATTTCTGGGATTTGGAGAGAAAATAACGAACGCTATTGATAGAGTTATCATGCTTTCCATCGCCATTGTCCCAATCGACGTCGACCCAACACCCGGAGTAACATTTCACTGCTCCTACGTACTTCACTGTCCCGATTTGCTGGCAATCTCTGGCCGAGTGGACTTGCTCACCAAGTTTGAACTCGGGCGTCTTCGATTTGTCAGAGCTCGTTCTCTCAGAATCAGACGATCTCTGCATTTTTTCCCCTTATTCTTCCAAGCCGCACTTCGTTTGGAAAGAGAAGCAAAGTAACACCCTCAGCAGGAAATGAGTACTATAATGCTATATTATTGATATAATGTCAAATTTCTTTATGATATATGAGTGTGGGGTTGAGGGACCTTAGACATCATAAAATAATATTGTGGATCTCTTCTATTACTAAAAATAGGAGACAAACTTTAGACTAATATTCCCTTAAAACAATATTGTGTTAATATACCTAAGGTGATAAATAAATAATGGTTAAAAAAATTGTGATTATTCTAATATTGTTTTATTTCCTTTACTTTTTTGTATTCCCAAACGGATCGTACAAAGAAAATCGGGTATAACAATATCCATAATTAAACGGGTTGGGCCAGTCAAGCTAGATGAACTCACCGACCTCTGGCTAGGGTTTGTGTCTGATGCAAGCACAGAAGAAGAAGAAGAAGAAGAAGAAGAAGAAGAAGAAAAGAGAGAGAGAGAGAGAGAGAGAGAGGTGGAGTAGATAGGTAAACTCTAAATCAGGATTGAGAATGAGGCCGATACTGATGAAAGGGCACAAGAGGTCACTGACATTCTTGAAGTATGTGGGTACTTGTATCAAGCCTAATATGCGACAAGCTCTACAGGTACCACATCACCAAAACCCCACCCACGTGGCAGACCAATAAGGCACCACGTGGGCATGTCATATGTTTGATACATGGCGAGCCCTACGGGCGCCATGTACCAAGGCACCATGCAAAACCAAGACTATATGCTTAGCCTAAGCGGGAGCATACATATAAGCCCAAATATATCTAAATATGAAGAGCCCTGCAACAGGCAACACCATAGCCCCATAGGGCCCATGGTCCTTTATATCTCACTCCAAGACCAAACAATAATATAATTAGCTCCCGGTTCACTTGGACTTGGATTGATAAACACTGGCTCTCCTAAACATTGAGATAAGCCTGCAGTCCATTCTTCTACTTGGTCACTTAGAAGCGAGCCATTCTCCTAAACATTGAGATAGGCCAGTGGTCCATTCTCCTACTTGGTCGCTTCAAAACGAGTCCCTAGCTCTTCTAAACACCGAGGTGGGCCCTGGCCCATTTACTTACTTGAATGTCTGGGTTGGGAGCAGGACCCAGGCACCATTACTCAGGATCATCATAGGATATTGGACTAGCAGCTGAGGTCATGGGATCGTCGAAATGGTTATCTTCTTGCTAAGACAACTCCATCTCGACCAGGCTTGGGGAAAAGGCAACAACGACCTTACATTCATGTCGTCCGATGCATATACGAAACGTTACTTTCTGCCTGCCATGAAACGTTGCTCTCCGTCTGTCGTCAAGCCACAAACGGCAGAAGGACTTATATCACTTCTAGCAGAGTTGAGAAGAATGAGCCACCTGTTCAACAGTTTGCTTGGGCTCCAATACTCCTGTGGCCTATATAACGTATCATATATATAACAAGACACAACAATAACACAACTCCATAATTCTAACACATTAAGTCCTATGCTTAAACATCCCTTCTCACACTCTACATCAGTATTCAAGGTCCATCACTGCCAGCCTCTTCCTCTCCAAGCTTGCCTTGACCTGCTCCTCTCCACCTCCGGTGATCTCAGGCCATTGAAGTGCCCGCCATTTTCCTAGACTACCACTAACCACACCTCTCACCCACAAAGTACAACAGGGACAGAGACCTTCTCTTCTCCTTCGCCACGGACCACAACCCCACCGTCTGGTTCACCAACAACAATGAGTGCCTCGGCACCTATCGCGACCACAACGGCGTCGTCTGGTGCTGTGATGTTTCAAGCAAGTCCCTCTCTCTCTCTATATATATATATATATATGTACGTTTCAATATCAGTTAATATGTGTTTGTTTTTCTTTTTGGGATTTATGTGTGAAAGAATGGTCTTTTATGGATTTGGTTATTGAGGGATTCTATGCGCTGCTCAAATTCTCTCTATTAACGTGTACATATACATAAATTGATAGTTTTTAATGATCTTTTTATTAAAATATGCCATGACACCATCTAAATTTGAGTAAAAGATTTATTTGATATATAAACTACTCTCATGGATAAACTGAGATTTTAGCATAAATTTGCATGAATGCTTCACTAATGAATGACAGAGTGGTAAATTTTTTGAGTCACATAATAGCTTTGAAAAATTTGAGTCTCTCCTCAATTTGGTATAAGTTTGTGTTCAGTGATTTTTACCCAAATTTAAATTTGATACAAGTTTGATTCAATGATTGGGGATGCCCTTAGTTGTTTGTTTATGTCTAAAAGAAACTTGGGTTTTGTGAATTTGGTTTATTAGGGGATTCTATGCTACTCATTACCGGAAGTGTTGATCAGTCGGTGAAGCTTTGGAATGTTCAAACAGGAGCACAGCTTTTCGTTCAATTTTGATTCTCCAGCCAGAGCTGTAGATTTTTCCATCGGCGATGAGCTTGCAGTCATCACTACTAACCCCTTTATGGGATTGCCTTATGCTATTCACGTTAAGCGCATTTCCAGAGATCCCAGTGAACGTAAATTTCTATATATATATATTCTTGTAGTTATCTGATTATTGTGATTTACCAATTGGGATTGGATTTTATTTTGAATTTGGACCTCCTTTGTTTAGTTTGAGCTCAGGACCTCTAAACATTGAAACCTCGGTGAGGATGAAAGAAAAACCTATCTATATACACATACATACTAAAATACTATGTCAAATGATTAATGAAGAGCCATGATTTTGGATTTGTTCATAATGATCGAATTATATCTGGTCTTGTTTCACCTTTGTAGTCATTCTAGATACAAATTTAAAATATTGGATTTGCTGTAAAATCCTATTTCTGACAAGGGCAGTTGTCAATTCAAATAAATAAAGATAATGAAGAAAATATTTGGCATGTAGTATTCCTTAAAAATGCAAAGAAGAGCCAAAAAAGAAAAGAAAAAGAAAAAGGAAAAGAAAGAAGGGCAAGGTTTGAAACAAAGTGAGGCTTCTAAAAGTGGGTACATAAATATATAAAATGTCATAGATGGACCTCCTTAGTAGGTTTATTATTGTAAAAGAAGTCAATGAGGCTTGCTTGAACAATTATTAGAAATCCATAGTGAATGTCCAAGGCATACCAAATTAGATGTAGTAGGTGACAGAAATTTACTGCATTGCTTTGTGTGGTGGAATGCCTATTTCATTCTACAACGCAGTGTTTTTCCAATCTTGTTAAACTGTTATTGATATCATTTACAGAGACTGATGAGTCTGTGCTCACACTCAAGGGCCCTCAGGGAAGAATAAATCGAGTTGTCTGGGGACCTTTGAACAAGACTATTATAAGTGCTGGAGAAGATGTTGTGATTCGTATCTGGGATTTTGAGGTGAGTGGCTGCATTTTACATGTTTGTTTTCCATTGTGGACACTAGTAATGCAAACAGAAAATTTCGAACATTGCAAATTTGTCACTAAGTAGTTATTTCATAGTTTTTTTCTTTTTAATTTTTTATTTCCAGTTATTTTGAAGTTGTACTTAGATTTTTTTAGGCATTTGGCATTTTGTTTCCTCAGTTCTTTCATATCTAAATTTTATTTGTTTGTTGACCTAAAGTTAAGTTTTGGATTGGTTGTTTTTACGAACTGGCAGACAGGAAAATTGCTTAAAGAGTGCGACAAGGAAATTGGTCACAAAAAGCCAATTACATCACCCTCAAAGTCTGCAGATAGCTCACGTTTTCTTACTGGTTCTTTAGATAAGTCTGCTAAGGTATACTAACTAATTAACTCCTTAAAGGTTTTTAAACACCTCTTCTGTCTTCCATTGCTTTGAACTTTTTCTTACTGTTTTTTCTCCTCGACTTTGTTAGCTTTGGGATTCCAGATCATTGACACTTATCAAGACCTATGTGACAAAATGACCAGTCAATGCAGTTGCTATGTCTCTGCTTCTTGATCATGTACGTACCAATGAAGCACTAATTTTAGGCATGACTACTAGAATCATATACTGATGTAGGTGCTAGATTTTCAGTTTGTTCATAAATTGATGCATATTTTTCAATGGATTGTTACCCTTTGTTTTTCCTTTTCTGCTTTAGCATTTTATTTTAGATTTTAAGGGTGACTGTTATAATCATATAGGTGCTAGATTTTCAGTATGTGAATTGTTGCATTTTCTCAATCGATTGTTTACCATTTATTTTTCATTTTCTATTCAAGTATTTGGGTTTTGAAAAGGTAAATGCGATTTGCTTCCAGTTAAACAAAATCAGTCACTCATCAGATTTCATTTTTCTATGTAGCTTATTTGGGTAAGTTCTCTGTAGCTTTCATTATACATTCACTACAAGAATCTGCACTTTTAGCAACCACTTTCCGCGACCAATATAAAAGTTGGTAGCTAAAAGTTACCTTTTGGCGACTAAATATTAATTAGTCGCGAATGATCATTATTTTTGGCGACCAAATATGAGTTGGTCACAGAATGTCATATTTTGACGACAAAAAAATGAGTAGGTCGCAGAAAGTGGTATGGTTTTGGTGACCAACTACAAATTTGGTCGCGGAAAGTCACATTTTGACGACCAAAAAATAAGTTCGTCGCAGAAGATCAAAAATAAGTTGGTTGTGGAATTGGTGACCAAAAGTTTGGTGGCCAAAAACTTATTTTTAGCGACAAAAAATATTTTAGTCGCCGTATATTGAGCTTTGGCTACTAAAACAATGTAGTCGCCAAATGGAAAATAAAAAATTATTTTTTATCTTTTGGTGACCAAAATTTTGGTCGCCAAAAAACTTATTTTTAGTGACTAAAAATATTTTAGTCGCCGTATATTGAGTTTTGGCTACTAAAACTATTTAGTCGTCGAATGAAAAATAAAAAATTATTTTTTTATCTTTGGTGACCAAAATTTTAGTCGCCAAAAACTTATTTTTCCTGACCAAAAATATTTTAGTTGCCGTATATTGAGTTTTGGCTACTAAAACAATTTTAGTCGCCGAATGAAAAATAAAAAATTATTTTTTTCTTTGGCGACCAAAAATTTGGTCGCCAAAAACTTATTTTCAGCAACCAAAAAAAAGTAGTCGCCAAATTAGTACTTTTAGCGACTAATATTTTAGTCGCCATTGATTGAGATTTGGCGACTAAAAAAGTTTGTCGGCGAAGGTACATTTTCTGCGACTAATCTGGTCTTTTGGTCGCCAAAAGTTTGGGAGGGAAATTTGAAACGTGGAGGCAAGAATTGAAATTTTTTTGCGACAAAAAAATTTGGTCGCCGATTATAAAACGACGTCGTTTTGTACCAGGAAAACAAGAAATTTTTTTTTAAAAAAAAAGCCTAATCTCCCCTCTGTTTTGATAATATTTATTTTTATATCACTTTTCAATTAAGTGTGATTATATATATATATATATATATATATTTTAATCACACTTTTTAATTAACATGTGATTAAAGATCATATAAGAAGAATTAAAAATATCTCACACTTAATTTTTGGTAAGTGTGATTAAAATAATTTTTAATCACACTTAATTTAATAAGTGAGATAATATTTTTTTAATCACAAATTTTAAATAAGTGTGATTATATATTTTCATCACAATTTCAAGTGTGATGGTATATATATAATTTTTCAATTTAATTTAGATGACTTTTGAAACACCCACCTAGATTGAATTTAGTAAACAGGGTCTCTTCTCCAATTAATTTGCTCTGCCTTTTGTTTTTGAAACAAAGCCCTAGTTAATTCGTTCTTATTCACATCTCTCTCTCTCTCTCACAAACCCTCATCCTATGGCTCCAAAAGCCCTTCATCTTCGACATCCGAACTCGCCCCCACACCTTCTCCTCCATCTCCGGCACCAAGGACCTCCAAATGGTTAACCTAACCCTCCGTGTCCTCTCTCGCCCCAAGGTCTCTCAACTCCCCCGATCTTCCAAACCCTAGGCCTCAAATACAACGAGAAAGTACTTCATTCGATCGGCAACGAAGTCCTCAAGGCCGTCGTTGCTCAATTCAACCGATCAGCTCCTCATCGAGTATCCCAGTGTCTCCGCATTGGTCCGCAAGAGCTTGGTTCGTCATGCTAAAAATTTCAACATCGTTCTCGATGATGTTGCGATCATGCACTTGTCGTATGGGGCTGAGTTGTCCAAGGCCGTGGGGCAGAAGTATGTGGCACAGCAGGAGGCGGAGAGGTCGAAATTCATGGTGGCCAAAGCGGAGCAGGAGAGGCGAGCGGCGATTATTAGGGTGGAAGGTGACAGTGAGGCTGTGAAATTGATTTCGGATGCGACTACGGCTCTTGGAATGGGTTTGATCGAGCTCAGGAAGATTGAGGCTTCGAGGGAGATAGCGGCGACGTTGGCGAAGACTTTGAATGTGGCCTACCTGCCTAATGCAAACAACATGTTGTTGGGGCTCAATCCTTCCGTAGCTGGCCATTGATTTGGTGATTTCAGTGACCTTACACTGTTTTCTGTTTCAATTCATGAATTCTTGAAATTGGGCTTTAGGAGCTTACTATATTGATTATAATTGTTCTAAGATCAACAACTGACCCATGCCTTGATATCCAAAGATTTGGGAATCGGATAGATCACAGTTAAACACACCTGGCCAAGGCATTTACTTTGATGTATGTGATTAACTAAGAACCATGATCAGATAATTTTAGATAATCAAATTGTTATAACATGTCAAGAGCTGTTAAAAAATTAACTAATGTAACAAAACAATAATTAGTTGAGAATAATTTGATTTTTTAACCTTCCCACTATTTTCTTAGATCTGAATGGCAGCATAAACAGCTCAAATCTGAACACATATGCAAGGCGATAATTGAATATGAAGGTGTAATTACATATGTAACTTAACTTGTGAGTGAAAGTAAGCAATTAATTAGTTTCCAACTTAATTATTTTTCTTTATTGTTTTAATGAGTAAACAATTAAAAGGTTCCAACTTATTATGAGTTAAGACCAAAAATATCATAATTGACTAATTTAATAACTTTATCTTTTTCCATTTGTAATATGGTTTCTCATTTATTTTCCTTTGTTGAATATGCCTTAGTTATTTCTTCTTTGGCTATTGATTGGGATACTTCATTTCTTTCTTAGACGACCCCATCATGAAAAATAATATGAATGACTGTGTTACAATTCATAATAATTATCAGAAAGTAGAAATGGGAAATATTGTGCTTGCACACATTTTTCTTACAGAAGAATCAAATTTCTAACAAGAGTTCTTTTCATGTTTGACTGAGATACTTCATTCATTTCTTAGTTGTCCATGTAATTTATGTAATAATACCCCCATGTGAATAATGTAAAGATTATGAATGACTATTCTACAATCCATTAATGACAATTAGCGAGTAGAACATGGGAAATATGGTGCTCAGAGACATAATGCCTATGGAGTAATTAGTTTCTGAGAAGAGTATCCTAATTTCCTTTTCCTAAAAGAATAAGCTGATGAGTGGATTTTGTAATCAAGTTCTAAAGTGTGTGCATTGTTTGTCATTTTATTTTATTTTTTGGAATGCCCCTTGTGTCTTTTTTAAATTTTTGCTAGGTTCAACTGTAAGGGAAATTAAGAAAATCTATGTTAGGTTCAACTGTAAAAGTGTAAAATCAACTCCTATCATGATGTTTGAGATTAGTGAGTAATTTTCTGCTTATGTTTCATGCTGCAGATGTAGTTTTTATTGCAGAACCTTGGACAGTGCCATGGACAGCAAAGACCATTCTGCAGGTAAATCATTTTTTTCATTTAATAACAGTTAAGTTGAATAGATTTGTTTCTGTTTGATTTCAATCTTCATGGAAGTGTCATTAAGTGAATTGGGTTTTTGATTTTGAGATTTATGTTGGTGTTAAATATGATAATTAGGCATTGCTTTTTTGTTCTTTTTTATTTTAAATGATCATTTTGATTCATTGATCTTAACTTGTGTTTTTGTTTGTTTTGGTACTAATAGGTTATCGAGCAAGTTGAAGTTGAGTATGTACCAAAAAAGGCTGAATTTGATGGTCATTTGGATGAGGAGTTTAGGAAGGATTCTCTGGATTCTCTAGTGTTTACATATACAGAAAAGAAGATGGGTAGATCTGCCTATTATAACCCGTGTATCTGGTTTTTTTTTTAATGTTCTGTAATATTTGTTCACTTTGAAAAATGGGACCAACTTTATATCGTTTATAAATTGTCCTTTTCTACATTGAAGTACAATGAAGTATTACTGAAATTCAAGGACCTAGGTAAGTAAGTGTAAATGGGGGAGCAGTTTTGAAAATTGATGATTTTATCTTTCTCTGAAATTCAAGGACCTTGGCATAGATAGATAGATAGATATATGAACCAATGCTGTTGTGACTATGTATATTCATTATACATATATGTCAAGGACTGGCACTTAATTGTAGTTGGGTTGAATGAATTTTGTTTGATATTGGATTGAATGTTTATAAACAAAAAATGATTGTTCTCAAAAAAAAAAAAAAAGAGATTTGGCGACTAAAATTGGTCGGCAAATTCTATACTTTTGCGACTAAAATCATTGGTTGGCAATTCCTTACCTTTTGGCGACTAAATTGTTAGTTGGCGATTCCTCGACTTTTGGCAACTAATCTGTTTGGTCGTGGAATGTGACAATTGGCGACTAAGATATTTGGTCGGGAAAATATCACTTTTCGCGACCAAAGTGTTTTAGCGACAAAATGAATTAGTCGCAGTAATGATATATTTAGCGACCAAAAATTTAGTTGGCAAATTCAACTTTTTCCGACCAACAAAAATTTTGGTCGCGAATTACTTTTGCCGACCCTCAATTGGCGACCAAAGTAGCAACCAAAAAAATTGGTCGCAGATAATTTTTGCCGACTAAAAATGGGCTTTTAGTGACCAATTTTTTGGTCGGCAAATGTCTTATTTCTTGTAGTGATATTGCTAATTCATGCCTTTGATGCTTCCAGGTGGTGCTTGGAGGTGGTCAGGATGCTTCAGTTGTCACAACAACAGATCATTGTGCTTAGAAGTTTGAAGCCAAATTCTTTGACAAGTTAAAATTATATTTTCATAACGTGATTTGTAAATCATATGAGCTCGGTAAATGAGTAAACCTCCTAAGGAAGTGTGTTCTTCCTTGATTATAATTAGATTCTTCAAGAAGAAATATGAGGAGTGAAAGGCCACTTTGGACCAAAAAATGTTTTGGCATTCAACCCAAATGGTAAAAGGTATTGTTTCTTCCATTACTTCTGCTTCATACTTTTTAGATTGAACTTCTTTAACTCAATGATTGCAACGGCCCCTCAGTTTTGAAGTCATAGTATAATTACTATTTTTTAATAAATAATAAATTTTCTTAAAAAAAATGCGGCATCAAAGAAGAGAAAACACTTTTTCAGATAGGAATTGGTATCTAATGAATTCAACAATTATAGTAACAAAAGAAAAAAGGATCGCCATCACACTGAAATCCTATTCTCAAAACAAAGGGGATATGGTGAAATTGGGAGGGAAATTGAAAACAAAAGGTAATATATATATATATATATATATATCTTGAAACACCAAATTCATATACTAATAGGAAGTTTTGAACTTTTAAGTTTCTAAAATTGAAAAGCCTAAAGGAGGCTTTAATAGGTACAAGCCCACAGTATTTTGATTTTAATCATTGACTCCTTAGTTATTTCCTTCAAACTTGCAATGTGTTTTATTTGTCTCTAGTGTAAGAGGTGTGCCCCCCAAGTGTTTGAAGCATATTTGGTTATAAAATATTTAAAAAAATAATGACATGTTTGGACATCCAATACGATACATGTTGGTGTTGGAAAATTTGAATTAAAATTTACTCCAATCGTTGTGTCTCTTGAGATGGAAGAGTGTGTCCTTTTGAAGGGTTACAACCTTTCTAAAGAGTCATGGAGGAATCTATAAATTCCATTCCCCTCACTTCAATTTATATAGAGAATTGCCATTTCTTCTTCTTTTTACATTTATTCTTCATATTTCCTAAGTCTGATTTTCCTATAAAAAGAGTCATGCACAGTGAAGTTCGCTAGGCTTGCAATAGTAGTGCTGCTAGTGCAAGACATTGATCGTTATATCCTGGGAGATAGATGTCCGTTGAATCCTAACCACTGGTGGGAGGACGAATCTGTCTTAAGGAAAGAGTGTCACACACTCGACTCAATCAAGTTTTATCTATTTATGTACTATAAGTTTTGTTACGTTATTTTCTCAATTTATTTTAGTTTTGGTTTTGCCAAAAAACCATTTATATATTTTTAAATTATATTTTCCATATAGTTTGGTACTATTTTTCTAACAACCTTAAGACAAATTCTCCTTGTTTATGGTTTTTGGGAAAATATAGTTTTGTGTATCAGGAATTGTTATTAAACAAATTTATCATCGTTAAAACAGTTTCGGTTATAACTTTAAGTAGTTTGAATCTATCAGAAACCAATTTACTTCTTAGGCCATGGTTGGAAGTTTGTTTTTAGTGAGTGAAATTTTTTCATTTTGATTGTGGAGAATAATGGTGACTTACCAATTTGGGTGGGCTGATTATGATTATACTTTATGGGTATAGAATATACACATTTGGATTACTCATACTTTTAAACCCTAATCACATAACAGATTGTTCCTTTTTCCTTTGATGATTTGTTCAAAAACACGCTCCAAAATTGATGATAATAACTAACTAGGTTAGTGATACATAACTGATATTGGAGTGAGAAAATTGGAAATGAAAGCATAAAAAAGTAGAGTGATTAAAAAGAATACTCACTGGTTGTTAATGAATCTAAGTTTGGAGTAAATTTCGGATCAAGGAATGTTATTGCAGTTATTGGGTTGAAGAAGAAAAAGCGAAATTGAGACACAAGTCAAAGATCTGAGAACGTTTTAGTACCATTATGGATGTGCATTTGAAGAACCTATTTGCTAGATTTCATGAACAGTTTGGTTCTGGTTCGGGACTTGGTCCCGGATCTGGAACATGTCTTATGGATGGAAGGCTTTGCCCCTCCTTTTATTAAATCCTTTTATAGAGCTGCTAGTGATCGGTATAGGAACGATCCGTGGAAGCGGTTGCGGCTAGGGCACCTTTTTGGGTTAAGGGTTGCGAAAGATTCTAATTGGTCACTGAATTAATCTGATTCTTCTTTTATTTGATGAGCATTATGTATTTAAATTTTATAATTGTTAGAATTTCAATTATGTATATTTGTTTATAAGTTAGTGTCTCAAGTTCCTTTTAAGGAAAGGCATAAATTTTTGAAAAATATTTTGTGGATGTTTTCAAGAACGTGTTTTTTTAAATCATAAAAATCAGGTATGATTTTTGGTTTGTGAATTCTTGAAACTTGAGAAAATATAGAGTATATGTTATATACTTGGTAAATTTTCTGAATAAAATTTTTTTTAAAAAATAGAATTTCTAATTTATGTAAATTGATATATAAACTGTTTTCTATATTTCCAGTTCTAGAAATTTTTGTTTAAATTTGTTTTCTGATTTTCAGTTCTGGAATTGTTTTTAGAAACTATTTTTAACAATTTTGACTGGTTTTCAGTGCTGGAAATTTTAATTTATTTGTGTCCACACAACATATGTTATAATGTTTACAATTCTATGTTATAATGTTTACAATTCTTTGTAATATGATGTCATCAATTGATATATTTGATATATCAATTAGTATGTGGTGTATTATAAATGGATGTCAATTATTTATCAAAGTGTTGATAAAAATGTAAACTTATGTGTTTTGACATAAGAGGAATTCTAACTATTCTTTGGAATAATGACTGAAATTGGTATGGTGACTGATAACTCCGTAATGAAATATTATATGAGTTAAAATATTTCATGGGTGAAAGACACTTTGGTAATTGTCGATGTAGTCACCAATACCGGATAAAAAAAAAAGATGCAAATGTATTTATACAGTGATATTTATATTCCATGTTGAGATTGGAATTAAGGGTTGCTGTAAACAAAAAGAAATTAATCATAGCTAAAGAAATGTTATTCGACAAAATGTTGTGGCCACAACCGGTATTAGTCATTTCTTCTTTGTACTGCAAAAGCAAGTTATGAAGTCTAATTGTATTTTAGACAAATTAGTATTGTGATTATATTCACAAAAAAATTTACATCTTGTTATTTAGTTCAAGCACGCTAATTAATGATATATTCTGATTTACCTCAGAATTGTGAGGGTGAATTAATATTTTTGTGTAATTATACATCAACAAAAGAAATTAAGTTTCCTTGGAATGCTTAAAATATGGGGGTGTTTGGAGGATTTTACCAAAGTAACGGTTCCAATAATAGGTCCACAAAGAATCTCAATTCTTTCTATAGGATAAAGTTGGAGTAGAAGCAAAAATGGTTTAATTAACTCCTAAGGAACAACTCTATGTTTATTATTTAAATTTGAAAATGGGAGTGACATAGAGTAACGTTAAGTCTCGATGTAATCAAAGACTTAATACCGTAGGACATTTGCTTTCAGTTGTAAATATTGTCTAAGGATAATATAATGGATCCACTAACTACTCAATGATATATAACTGAGAAGGTTAAACGAAAAATAGCGGCCGCTAAACAAAAGGTTTGACCAGAGAGCAAATGAGGGAAAGTTTATCGAAGGGAATGTGATTAAAGCCTATTACATCAGAGTCATCATAATGGTAACCCTACTTAAATAACTGGAGATCCTAAGAACTAAGTTCAAAGGGACAATTAAGTTATGTGTGGTTTACCAGAAATCACTAAAGGAGTCTATCTCCTATCCATTCATATGATGAGAGTGATATCTGTAACATGTGTTGTATATAGGGAACTTAGGGTAAGCTATGCTTTTAATGATCACTTATATCTTGAAAACCCTTGATAGATATCTTTCAATAGGAGTATTTAAAAGACTCGAAATAAGGATCACCTATGTGTGTGAAGGGGCCGCTTCTATAAGAATTGATAAGGCAAAATTCTCTAAAGCACTCATGAAATACCAGGAGATGCACAAGGCCAAAACGGGGCACAATCGTGAGAACTAAACTGTGTCTGGAGATATTTTGTGTGAATTCTATTGTCTTGGCTTACATAAACGGCTAAACAGTTCAAGTGTAACACCCTCAAAATAAGACATACTTCATTCATTCATAAGATCCATAAGACAAAAAAGAAGCATTATATTCCAAACATCAGAGTATTCTTTACAAAAAGTATTACATGTTGACAACAAAAGTAAATGCCCTACGGGCTTACAAACTTTCCAAGTCAACACTTGGTTTCAATAAAAGAGAGTTCTAACTCTTAACAGATTAAGCCCTAGGCTTGAATTACATGTAATACAAAAGATAACTACACAAAAATAAGCCTTCAGCTTCTAAACCTCCCAAGCTACATCCTTGGAGGCGGCATATCACCTATACCTGAAAATGATGTCCCATATAGGGTGAGCCAAAGCCCAGTAGAGAAACGCTAAACATAATATGAGAATTAACTAAAACAGTAGCATTTGATAAATGTTTAACTCATATAATTCAACGTACATCTCTTCCATAACCATTCCATAGTAACAATCATATTTCAATCCCTTTCCGTTTCATTTTTCAATCCAATTCATAGATATGGTTCATTATTTAACCGAACAGTTCAAAATGAGATTACAACTCATGCTATCAACACTTCAATCATAATCAACTTATAATGAGACTACAACTCATATTATTACCACTTCAATATTTCAACTCATCTACGTTATGCAAACGTAATTAAGATTTCGGGACTTTCACCCTAGACACTCCGGCCAACTTAGTTATTAATGGAGTCCATCCCCTATCTCCTCCCAAACAAGTTTAAGAGTACATCCCCTATCTCCTCCCAAACCATAAAATACATCCCCTATCTCCTCCCAAACAAGATACATATGCAATGTATTTAAACGTTTTATCATACACAATGATTAATCCAGGCACATATTCAATGTGTTAATTCAACCGTCATATTCAATGACATAACTCATTTGATTAGTTTCAATTCTCTCTAATCAACATCCAGTGTCTACAACAATCAAGACTATCCTCCACCAATAGCCTAAAACAATTATTTCTAAACAGATAAACTATCAACAATTTCATAGGTGAGTGATTAATCAATCCAACTACACCATTCATCCTCATAATTTCTCAATTTCATGATTTTCAACTCAATTTCATATCTCCCCAAATTAATTATACAAATTAATTATTTAAACAACATTAGGGCATTTTCCCCCTTTTATCTACTTTAGCCCTAAGGCTCAATTTCCTCAATGTTACACTAATAATCCCATTTTCCAAGGTCTCACATATACATGGAGCTCAACAATTGAAAACCCCCTTTTTATTTTTTTCAAAATCAAACCCTAACTTTCCCAAAATTCCATATTTCACCATTTATACAAAATGACTAAAATTTATGTTAAAACCCATAAGTAGGAGTAGATTATCCCTGCCTCAAAGTTAGGAGCCCAATGGAGATGATGGAGAAACTTGAAAGTGCTCTAAACACAAGCTTTTTCAGATCAAAGTGAATCCCCCACCAAGCTCTACTACTTTCTTACAAAAGAGACTAGGGTAGAAGGTCACTAGAACTAGGTGTATTTGTAGAGAGAAGGTGTAGGTAGAGAGAGAAATAGCCGATCTAGGGTTTTGGAGGAAGAAGAGAGTGAAAAAGTGTGTAAAAACACACTGCTGCAAACTGATATACTCGAGGCTCGCTCGAGCGAAGGAGTGGTCGCTCGAGCGACCAGACACAGCAGAACCTCGCTCGAGCGCAAGAAGCGTCGCTCAAGTGAACAATGCGAAGCTTCAGGTCTGCAACAAGTCCGGAATACAATAGACAATGGAGGGAAAATCGGGATCGCTATATTAAGACATCACGTCCACAGATTAGCTAATAAGTCCGATAGGTTTTCATTAGGGAAGGTTGAAAGCCAAAGCTATCTATCTCAATGCAGGGTATTTCCTTAATGTACTCTTTCTTCGTCTGCATGTTGTTGCATGTCCTTTCCGTAAATTTCAATTATATGGGAGATTGTTGGAAAATTTGAATTAAAATTTACTCCAATGATTGTGTCTCTTGAGATGAAAGGGTGTGTCCTTTTGAAGGGTCACAACCTTTCTGAAGAGTAATGGAGGAATCTATAAATTTCATCTCCCTCATTTTAATTTATAAAAAGAATTGCCATTTCTTCTTCACTTTGTATTTATTCTTCATATTTCCTGAGTCTAATTTTCCTATAAAGAGAGTACACGCACAGCGAAGTTTGTTAGGCTTGCAATAGTAGTGCTGCTAGTGCAAGAGATTGATCATTGTATCTTGGGAGATAGACATCCATTGAATCCTAACCAGCGGTGGGAGGACGAATCTGTCTTAAGGAAAGAGTGTCACACACTCGACTCAATCAGGTTTTATCTATTTATATACTATAAGTTTTGTTATGTTATTTTCTCAATTTATTTCAGTTTCTGGTTGTAACGCCCTCAAAATAATACAAATAACCCAATTCATAAGAGGAATGAATATAACATAATTGGTACACTTTCTCATAACATAATTCATATTACAAAAGGGGTTACATGCATTATACATTCATAAACGTTTTTTCAGAATCTACAGCATGTAATGCAAATTAATAACAACAAATTAAATGCCCTACGGGCTTACATCTTTTCAAGACATATCTTGGTTACAATCAAAAGTGAGCTTCACTCATTACATTTTAAGCCCTTTGCTTTACAAAAAAAAAATATACAATCAAAATGAGAAGCCCTTGCTTCCAAAAGTTTCTCCAACGCTATGGACTTGGTGGAGGCATGCCACCATTACCTGAAAATGTTATTCCCAAGTAGGGTGAGCCACAGCTCAGTAGAGACCATCTAACACAGTATATGGAATTTAGCAAAGGTATATGTACACTAGGCATATACAACGTCAAAGATTACATAAGCCAATTTCATCATTTCTCAACAACTCAAATGAGATTACAACTCATTAGTTCTAGAATCACATTATCAACACGTAAGCACTTCAAACTTTTCTTTCACGGATATTTCATCCGCGGGCAACCGTCAAACAAGACCCATGTATTCTTTCACGGATATTTCGTCCGCAGGCAGCCGTCAAATGGGACCCATGTAAACATAAGCTATACAAGCACTACAATTGCCATTTTACAGATATTTCGTCTGTAGGCTAGGCACCCATGTATAATTTCGGGACTTTCACCCAGGACACTCCAGCCAACTTAATTATAATGCAATCCATCCCCTTTCTCCTCCCAAACAATCATTCATACATATGCAATGTATTTAATCACAAACTCAAACAATGGAGTAAATCCTCTTTCCACTCCCAAGTAACCATACATATACAATGTATATAAATATAGTCACATTCAATGACAAGCACAAGTGATTAGTTTCAATTCACCTAATCCGCATTCAATTTCTACAACAATCATAGTTATCCTCTACCGATAGCCCAATACAGTTATTTCTAAACAGATATAAAATCTCATGACAGATAGTTTATTCGAAACTACCAAAGAATGGAATAACACATAACCAATTCCACCATTCATATCAATACCCTTTCAATTTCACATTCTTAACGCAATTTCCATTATTCATACAAAATAATAATTTGATTCAATTAGGACAAATCCCCCTTTTTCCCCAAACATTAGCCAAGTGCCAAAATCATCAAATCATACACAATACAACATCATTTTCAAACCCCTCAAGCATTTGTTTCACCTTTACCCAAAAGCCCCTCTTTCCATTTTATGCCCAAACTCTAGATTTGCCTTAAACACCCCTAAATCACATCATTGTTACGCAAGATACAAATAACTAAGCTAAATATCATATGGAAGTGTAGAAAAGATCCCTACCTCAAGCTTAGATGAGAAGGAGAGAGAAAAGCTCAAAAATCGACGGCAACGAAACAACGATTTGCCCCGATCAAAACGTAGCTCTTGACAAGCTCTACACTTAATCTCAAAGGAGCAAGATGAAAAAATCACTCTAGGTGAGTAGATCTAGAGATTTAAGTGAAAAAGTTTCAGTTTTAGAGAGAGAGAAGAGAACTCACAGTTTGAAAGGAAGAATGGGAGGAAAATAATGAGAGAAAAGTGGGTTGGGCCTATTTATAGTAGTAGCAAATAGCCCTAAGGTCAAATAAAATAATAGGCCCAAAAACCCCCCCAAAGGTAGGGCCCATTCAAATCTCAAAATTCTGGAAAAAAAAAACATGCAGGGGTCGACCCTTCAGGTAGGGGGATCGACCCTTTAGGTAGAAAAGACAATCTAGCAACAAGTAAGGGGGTCGACCCTTAGACAAGAGGGGGTCGACCCTAATTTCCAGCAACTAACAAACAGATTCTTCAATATAAGAGGGTCGACCCTTCCTAAATTGGTGTCGACCCTATATATTCCAGCAACACTTCCAGAAACTTCACCAATAGGTAAAGATCGACCCTTAGGAAGGCTGGTGTCGACCCTAGAATAGAATTTCTAAATCTCCAAGGAACTTTTGACAAGAACAAGTGCGAACGACCAAACCCAACAAGTTTAAATCGGATTATACTCCTCCAAAACCAACATACAACAACACCAAAGATTTCCAAAAAAAATAAAGGATTCGAATACACTTTCCAAAAGCTTCGAAGGATACAGGTGCTACACTGGTTTTGCTCAAAAACCATTTACATATTTTTAAATTATATTTTCCATATAGTTTGATACTATTTTTCTAACAGTTGGAGAGTGGTCAAGAAAGTGTCGTGCCGTGCCGTGCCGTGTCCGAGTTGAACACAACTTTTTTAAAGTGTCTATGCTTCTTAGTTGACGTCTTTATATTTGTGAATGCACCAAGTGCATCTTTATATTTGTGAATATGCACCAAGTGCTAATGCATGCTATGCACAGGAACGTTGTATTCATAAATAATTGAATAAAACATATGCCACAATAGAAAAGATTAAAATAGGAAAGAATTATTTGAAAGATATAACACAGTATTTGTGCAAACAACGTCATAGTATTCCATAATTCAGCTGTTTATATACAACCATGGTGCACAGCTCAAGCAATTGATATTTTTGTTATTATGAAGTAGACTTGTTGGCATATGATTTATTATAGCCGTTTTAAGTGCTTTCACACAAAAAACTATGAATACGCCGCTCTCCCTTTTTCAATGGATAAAGAATTAATAGGAAAAGAAATAGAATAATGAGGATGATGAGACGAATAAGGTATAAAAGAAGTGGAAGAAGGAACAAAAATCACAATCACTTGAACAATTCTTTGAAGTTACTATTTCTTAGTTGATCATTAACTTGTTCCAAAGGGAAAAGATCACAACCCTTTTGTAGACATAAAAATGTCTTGGTTATTGTGTGAGTGAATTTCTGATCACACTGCCACCTCAGTATTTAGCTGGAGAGCACTGGCAGAATAGATGGCACCTAGCTGACCTGCAACAGAAAGAGAAGATTCTGACGGTGGTTCGTCCACCCGGGGGTACTCCGATGATCAAGTCAGTATATCTCTCAAAGATAATCAATAGTGCTAAACTCACTGTTCATAATATAAATTGCGTACCTTAGACCCATGGAGGTGCCTCTCTTTTATAATTAATCCAATCCTTGTCCCAACAGAAGCCTAGCTTCAATGGACTTTAGCTCAGTGTTTATCCTGGACTCTTTAGTAGATAAAGATAAACTCCCTTAAGAGCTTTATCCTTATCCAGGCTATGTCCCTTCCTCATTCTAGGACTCTTGTCCCTTATCCGTTTATCCCGGATTCTGATATCTTCGGAGATAACCTCGGCCTAGCCGAGATAACCTCGGCGTCATGACCAAGACACGTGGCACCTCAGCTGGCACGTCGGCGTCACCTTGGCCACGTGTTGGTACTCAGAAAATATATCCCCACAACTGCCCCCTAGGTTCTATTACCTCGGCATTCTGAGATGATGGAACCTATATCAGTACTTTCTCTAGTACGTCGGCTTAAAACTTCTTAGCCAATATCATTATACAGGCCAACATATCTTTTTAAGAACAAGAATTCCAAGAGCTCCTTCATGCGTATGAGTTGTCATGCACAATAACTCAACCGTTTTAGTCACGCGTCTTCCCCTTACTGGACCGTACTTGATACGCGCTTGTAAGGCTAATTTTTTCTCGCGTGCGCCGTTTGACGCATACATCATTTCAAACACATTAATTGTTTTTTTTGCCGCCGTTTCAAGTTTTGACAAAACTCGTTCCCTCTCTCTTCGTCTCTTCACTTATCATCGTTTTTGTTCAACCCTTCTCTCTCCCTTACTCTCTCAAATCCTCCATTGCTCCAAGCTTTCAAGCTCTGCTACCGTCATCGTTCATCTTCTCCGATGAGGCTCTTGCTAATCTTTTCCGCTGCTGCAGTTCGTCTGACTTCGGCGAACTCAATACCGGCTTCCTTTCTTCGGTGTGTTATTGTTTCTCCCCGATTTTACTTCTTGTTCAACCCTTTTCTATTTTGCTTTACTGAACTCTTCCGCTCTGTTTCTACAATATTGTTCATATCTTTGATATTTCAATTTGTATCTTGTTTTCCACCGCATGTTTGTTTCATGATTCTGTTTTTGCCCCATCTATTTCCTGAATACACACTGTTCACACACTTGTTGATTGTTGCCACTGTTCTTGGCCTGACGCACCTGTGAAGACTTTTATCTTGTGTTTCTTGATGACCCATCTCTGTTCTTGACTCTGAATCGCTTTCCTGTTTCTGTTTGCCGTGTTTTTCCAGATTCGTGCCTTCAATCTTCATCTCTATAGATATAGGTTTGGGACTTGTTTGTAGAACCCACAGATTTTTAGGAAAAACCGAAACGATTTTCCACAGATTCTGTATATTTTTAGGTTGTTGTCGAGGTCCTTAAAACCCTCCAAAACACTCTCTTTTGAAACCCAACTCTTCCAGCTAAGCCGATATCATGGGTATGTAGAAACATAGGGTAGGCACCCCAACCAAGTTAGAGCATTTTAGGAGAGAGTTTGACATCCCGGCCGACGTCCATCTGAGGTTGGCTGGGGAGGATGACTCTATCATGCCCACAACTATTTTTATGTCTTTCCCTGTTGTAGCTTTTATCGAGTGCAGACTTCGGCTCCCACTAAATATCCTTTTCCGCGAGATACTTCATTATTATAAGTTGAACCCGATGCAGCTTGCCATCAACTCCTACCGAGTCATCAATGGCATAATAGCCTTACACAAACAGGAAAACGCTAGAGTTACTTTAGCCGATATCCAATACTGCTACACCATGTGTGGCCTCAAAAAAGATACGGGCTACGTTTACTACCTCAAGCCGAGGTCTACGGAGTACAAAACTGTTGCCGACCTCCCTGACTCTTACAAGGGAGCTGGGGATGATTATTTCATTACCTCGGGGAACTGGGAGTTCGCTCCAGACGAGGACATCCACCTCTACCCTCTTCCTCGATCAGTTTTTGTAGAGGGCAATGGTAAGAGCCCTGTGCTCATACTAACTTGTTTTTAAAGTCTTCAATACTTTATTCGTTCTAATGTCTGTTTTCTCTTGCAGCTCTTCCTCAGCCACCAAAGGGTTTCCGCCAGTCTTTCTTTCCCAGCAAAGACTTGAGGAAACTATTGGATCTGCCAATCCACAAGCGGAGAGCCCCTTTGGTACTTAATTTCATTCCCACCTACAAGTCAGTTCTTCCCGACGTTCCAAAGAAGAAGAAGAAGAAGAGTCTGTCTCCTCCTTCTGCCACGACTCCTCAAGCTGCCTCCACATCTCGGCTAGATCAAGGATTGACTTCTGATCTAGCAGAGCAGCCGTCAACTTCGGCTCCATATCTGATCCCAATATCCCAGCGCCAACGCCGGCGACGAACTGTTTTTGCTGCCGAGATGGGCCGCCAGAAAGCAGTGGCTAAAGATCTTTTGGCCAACATTCCCTCTACCGTAAGCGCCCAACCTACGCCATCTCAGCCAAAGCCGAAGCAAAAAAAGGATAAAAAAGGCTCAGCCAAAGGCAACGGTGACTCAGATTGATACTGAGGACACCTTGCCGATTTCAAAATTGGCTTCGAGCGAGAAAACTACCTCCGTCCCCGAGAAGAGGTCTGCCGAGGCCGAACCATCTCAATCAACTCGGTCTAAAAGGCCGAGGTCAGAGTCAGCCACAACGTCGGGCTCCATGAAGGCTGGTGCCCCCTGGGCTCTACCTATTACTTTGGAGGACAGGCCAGTCTTTGTTGAGGATAGTGCCAACGACATTCATGTCGGCGTCACTTTAGCACCACTTTGTTTCTCTCTGGCAATCTTGACCGAAACGCCGAGATGACTGAGCACAAGAACTTCGCCTTGATACTCCAGCGTTCTGTTCAAGTAAGTCTCCACACTTGGTATCTTTCTTTTCTTTTTTGTACTGTGAAAATTTTCAAATAACCTTTGCTCTGTTCATTTTCAGGCCATCCAGCATGCTCATTCCTTCTCAATGCAAGCCTTTGAGAACCGAAAGGAGCTGGCCGATAAGAGGAGGGAGGACTCCAGTCTGCAGAAGACCAATAAAAGCTTACAATCAAAAATGAAGACTTTAGAAGACCAGGCCGAGGCTACTGTTAAAGCCAAAGATGATGCCGATGAGAGGGCAGATTCTACTGAGGCCATCAAGAAGGTTTTTGAGGCCCAAAAGAAAGAGGCCGAGGAAAAGATGGCCCAGGCCCAGAAAGAACTTCAAGATGCCTTGTCTACAAAAGACGCCGAGCTCAAGGCCGCCGATCAGAAGGGATACAATGAGGGGGTGGCCGATGTCACCTCGGACTACGAAAAACAGGTGAAGCAAGCATGCAACAAGGGTTTTACCCTTGGTTGGATGACTTTGCTAAAAAAGCTCGAAGTCCCCGAGGACTCCCCCCTCACGAACGCCGACGTCCTTCCTCTTTCATTCCCCCTAACTCCAAGCCAATCCGACGACAATTCTAAGCCTGAGGAGGAGGCTTTGGTGAGGAAGTCTAAGGAGGCTGCTGGGGCCAAGTCCCCTACTCAAAATGAGCAAGTCCTAGACTTGACTCAAGATGAGGAGGGTGAGGAGGTTCCCAAGGATGCTACCCCTGAGAAGGCATCATCGGACATGCTTCTCACCGACAAGAGCCTTGATCAAACCCTTCAAGAGATAGATGCCGAGCTCACGGCTGAGAAGGCTGCCGAGATGTCCTCCCAGCAGCCTTCTGAACTTCAAACCCAACCATCTGCTGTTGCTGGGGAGTCTTAATTTTGATGTCTTTTTCCTTTGTATTTTGTTCTTTTGTTTTTCTTCTATTTGGAACAATTGTAGGCTTTGGCCGATATGTCATCTTCTGAATGTTAATACGACTTCCTTTCCTGAATGCTTGTATCTTTGTCTTCTCTTTATTGCTCTTATATGATTCCATACTTTGAATATTTGGCATATCTTTAATGCACACTTTATCTGTGTAATTTTCTCGGGGTGAAATACCTCGGCTATAAGTACTCAGTTTAGTACGTCTTGGCCTTAACTTGTAAATTTTTCACAAATTTCATAAGTGTCAGACATAACCTTAGTTAACTTCAACTTGTAAACTTTTCTCAAGTTTCAACAAGTGCTAAACATGATCTCGGCCTAACTCAACTTGTAAAATTTTCTCAAGTTTCAACAAGTGCTAAACGTGATCTCGGCCTAACTCAGCTTGTAAATTTTTCTCAAATTTCAATAAGTGTTAGACATATCTCGGCCTAACTCAACTTGTAAATTTTTCTCAAATTTCAACAAGTGTTAGACATAATCTTAGTTT
Source organism: Camellia japonica (assembly GCA_030407325.1). NCBI lineage: Eukaryota > Viridiplantae > Streptophyta > Magnoliopsida > Ericales > Theaceae > Camellia > Camellia japonica. The sequence goes on from JAPPVO010000036.1 coordinate 64,311,599, forward strand.
AACTTCAACTTGAAACTTTCTCAAGTTTCAACAAGTGTTAAACATGCCTCAATTTAACTTCAACTTGTAAATTTTTCACAAATTTCAACAAGTGTTAAACATGATCTTGGTTTAACTTCAACTTGTAAACTTTTCTCAAGTTTCAACAAGTGCTAAACGTGATCTCGGCCTAACTCAACTTGTAAATTTTTCTCAAATTTCAATAAGTGTTAGACATATCTCGGCCTAACTCAACTTGTAAATTTTTCTCAAATTTCAACAAGTGTTAGACATAATCTTAGTTTAACTTCAACTTGTAAACTTTTCTCAAGTTTCAACAAGTGTTAAACATAGCCTCAATTTAACTTCAACTTGTAAATTTTTCACAAATTTCAACAAGTATTAAACATGATCTTGGTTTAACTTCAACTTGAAAACTTTTCTCAAGTTTCAACAAGTGTTAAACATAGCCTCAGTTTAACTTCAACTTGTAAATTTTTCACAAATTTCAACAAGTGTTAAACATAATCTCGATTTAACTTCAACTTGTAAACTTTTCTCAAGTTTCAACAAGTGTAAACATAGCCTCAGTTTAACTTCAACTTGTAAATTTTTCACAAATTTCAACAAGTGTTAAACATGATATCGGTTTAACTTCAACTTGTAAACTTTCTCAAGTTTCAAAGTGTTAACATAGCTCAGTTTAACTTCAACTTGAAATTTCACAAATTTCAACAAGTGTAAACATGATTTCAGTTTAACTTCAACTTGTAAACTTTTCTCAAATTTCAACAAGTGTTAAACATGATCTCGGTTTAACTTCAACTTGTAAATTTTTCTCAAATTTCAACAAGTGTTAAACATGATTCTATCTTTCCAGGAACCATTTTCCAATTCTTTGCCCCCTAATGTGAACTGAAGTTTCACTTGGGTTCTCATTATGCATGTATGCCAGAAACATCGGCAAGTATTGTATTAGTCATAAGTGTAAGAAGTCAAGCTAAAACTTTACTTATTTACTTCGGCAAATAACAAAGAACAAGAAAAAGTCTAATGACAGAAAAATTTCAAATTGCAAGTATTCCAGGGTCTTGGCAACTCTTTGCCTTCATTATCTTCGAGCCGATATGCCCTATTGCCCAATACCGAGATGATTCTATAAGGTCCCTCCCAATTTGGGCCGAGCTTGCCCTCCCTGGGATCCTTCTTGTTGCCGACGACTTTTCTCAAGACCAGGTCGCCGACTTGGAACTCCCTTGGGTTAACCTTCTTATTATAAGCCCTGACAAGTTGCTGCTGGTATGCCGCCAGCTGAATTGCAGCTTTCTCCCTTCTTTCTTCTAAAAGATCCAGATCTCGGGCTAAGAGTACATCATTAGTTCCTTTCTCTACTCCCTGGGTTCTGATCCCTGGGATGCCGACTTCCAGAGGAATGACTGCTTCTGTGCCATCAGCCATGGCAAATGGTGATTCCCCAGTTGATCTTCTCGACGTAGTCCGATATGTCCAAAGTACACTTGGCAGTTCATCTACCCACCTTCTCCTTTGCTGCTTGCAGCCTCTTCTTAATCCCATCCAAGATAACTTTGTTGGATGCTTCTGCTTGTCCATTGCTTTGAGGATAGCTTGGGGTTGAAAAATAATTCTTGATCTTGAATTTTGCACAGAAGCTCTTGATTAGCTTACTGTTAAATTGTGTTCCATTGTCGGCAACTATTGCTCTTGGAATCCCAAATCTTGTGATTATGTTCTTCCATATGAAGTTTTTTACATCCACATCTCGGATCTTGGCTAAGGGCTCAGCTTCTATCCATTTAGTGAAGTAATCTGTCGCTACCAGTAGGTATTTCCTTTGTCCAGTTGCTTGGGGCAGTTTTCTAACAAGATCCATGCCCCATTGGGCAAACGGCCAAGGACTGGATACTGGGTTCAGGTCTGCTGCGGGTTGGTGTATCAGTGGCCCAAACCTTTGGCACTTTTCACACTTCTTGACATAGGCTTCTGCATCTTTCTGCATGTAGGGCCACCAATACCCCTGCGTGGCTTCCACATATTCCCTCATGTATTTCGTATAAGAAATCTTCAACTTGTGAAGGATGTACACACCTCAAAAGGGGTCTAGTGAAGGATCTTCTGTAGAGATGTCCCTCTGCTGTCAAACTAAATCTTACTGACTTCAATCTGATCTTGTGTGCCTCTTTGTGATCATCTAGCAGTTTTCCTTCTTTCAGGAATGCTACTATTGCGTCCATCCAGCTTGGTCTCATGTCATACACATTGCTTCACGCTCTGTGATCAGTGGTTCAATGCTCGGGCCCGACAAGTAGTCGACCATTATCGTCCTTGTTTTTCCCAGTTGTATTAAACTAGCCAAGTTGGCCAGTGCATCAGCGTGACTGTTATCATCTCAGCTAACCTGATGTAGTCGGCAATTCTGAAATAAGGCCACCAAACCTGTTGACTCCTTTGCGTAGGCGGACATCCTTTCATCTCGGGCTGCAAACTCATCTGTTGTCTGGTTGACTATGAGATGGGAGCCACAGAAGGCTATGACCTCATCTGCTTCTGCTGCTGCTGCCAGTTTTCAGTCCTGCAATCAATGCTTCATACCTGCTTCATTGTTTGAGGCCTTGAACCCCAACGAATGGACTGTTCCAATATCTGTCCATCTGGAGATACCAGTACTACTCCTGCCCCTACTCCTTGTAGGTTTGAACTGCCATCGACAAATAGTCGAAAGGAGTCGCCGATGTAAATGCTGCGTTTGGAGTTTTTTCCTTCTTCCTTTGTTCCGTTGCCCCCGGCTGGGCTTCTCCTTGCTTACTTTTGACATCGTTCACCTTGGCTCAATGGAGCCCGATGTACGATGGATTCTGGTGTGAACTCGACCACGAAGTCGGCCAAAACTTGGCCTTTGATTGCTGTTCGGGTCTGAACTCCAGGTCATACTGGCCCAAGGCCACTGCCCATCTGGCTATCTTCCTGTCAGGTCTCTTTGCGCAACAGGGGCTTCATGGATGTTCAGTGAGCACCACAATTTTATGGGCTTGAAAGTAATGGTTTATGCTTCTTTGAAGCCATTACTAAAGCCAGCGCCAACTTCTCTAGGGGTAAATACCTAGTTTCTGCATCAGCCAGGGTTTTGCTTACATAGTAAAAAGCCCTTTGTTCCCCTTTTTCTTCTCGGATTACCACTGCACTTACCGCATGTTCTACTAAAACTGCCATATAGGACAGCTCCTCCCAGGTTTTGGATTTGAAAGGACTGGAGCTGTGGTCAATACTTCTTCAAGTCGGCCAAGGCGGCTTCGCACTCCTCGGTCCATAAGAAGTCTGTGGCTTTCTTTACTAAGTTGAAGAAAGGTTTGCACTTGTCTGAACTTCTGCTTATGAACCTATTCAGGGCTGCGGCCCTTCCAGTCAGCATTTGCACTTGTTTTGCCGACGTCGGGCTCTTCAACTCTAGGATGGCCTTGATCTGATCTGGGCTGGCCTCAATGCCCCTTCTGGTCACCAGGTATCCCAAGAACTTACCAGATCCAACTCCAAATGCACACTTCGATGCATTGAGTCGGAGCCGATATGTTTTAAGGATTTCAAAGACTGCTTTTAGGTCGGCCAGATGACCCTCCGGTTCCTTGGTCTTCACGACCATGTCATCGATGTAAACTTCCACCGTTCCGCCAATCAGGTGTTTGAGGTTACCAATCTTTGGTAAGTTGCTCCTGCGTTTTTCAACCCAAAAGGCATCACTCTGTAGCAATACAGCCCTTTTGGGGTGATAAACGCAGTCTTTTCTTCATCTGGGGGTACATGGCTATCTGATGGTACCCCCTGCAGGCATCCAGGAAGCTCATCCTTCCATGCCCTGAAGTGGCGTCTACCAGTTGGTCAATCTTGGGTAGAGGAAAACTGTCTTTGAGACAGGCCTTGTTCAGGCTAGTAAAGTCCACGTAGACCCTCCATTTACCATTCTTTTTCTTCACCACCACTATATTTGATAGCCATGTCGGGTAATTTACCTCTCGAATGGCCTTGGCCTCCAGAAGTCTGTCTACTTCCTCTTCCACTACTTCGACGTGCATCAACGTCGGTCTTCTTGCTCATTGGATTACAGGTTTGGCCAACTTGTCAACGTTCAATTTATGGCAAGTGGCCCCGAGGTCAATGCCAGGCATTTCGTAAGGCGTCCAAGCAAACACCTCAATATTTGCTCTCAAGAAAGCTTCCAACTCTTTTTCCTCTTCTTCGGCTAAGCCCGAGCCGAGAAGAAAGAAGCGTTCTTCATCCCCCTCCTGGACTAGGATTTTCTTCAGTGCTTCTTCACTCTTCTCGGCTGGCTCCTTGCCGACATCCTCTAGGACTTCCACGTCCTCGTCTTCGATCTCTGCCTTCTCTGGCTCTCGTATGCTGCAGGTGGATTTCATTGCTGCCATGGAGCAATTCTTTGCCTGCAGCTGATCTCCTCTGACCTCCTCTATCCCATACTCTGTTGGGAACCGCAATAGTTGATGTAATGTTAAGGGAACAGCCCCCATTGCATGCAACCATGGCCTTCCCAAGATAATATTGTAAAGGGAGGGTGTGTCGATTACGGTGAACTCTGTCTTGATCTTCCTGGTGCCTGCCTGCACCTCCAAGTTCGTTGTTCCCAGTGGCCACGTCGGCGTTCCATTGAACCCGACCATTGGGCCGTTGGATTGCTCCATATCGTCTGGGTGAAGGCCAAGCTCCTTGTAACATCTGACGTACATGATGTCACAAGAGCTGCCTTGGTCAATTAAGATGCGCTTCACTTGGCACTCCCCAACCTGGAGGGATACTACCAAGGCATCGTTGTGCGGGTGCTGCACTATCTCAAGGTCGGCTTCAGTAAAGGACACTACTGGTCCCTGGCACTCCTCTGCCCGATGTCTCTTCTCCCCGACTTGGTAGACATGCTGTAGGTGCTTTACCTTCTGGGTCTCCCCCCGAATTTCGTTTTTGTTGACCTTCGAGTGAATTACATTAATTACCCGAGGTCCTCCTGCCTGAGGTTGCTGTGCTGGGGGAGGCGGAGCTGCTGGCGCCTGAGGCAGTCTTGCCTGCTCTTCCCTTGTCCTGGCCTCATCTACAAGGTCCCTCAGATGGCCTTGCCTTACCAGGTCTTCCAAGTGTGCTTTCAGGGCTCTGCAACCCTGAGTCATATGCCCATCTTCGTTATGGTAAGCACAATGCTTACCAAGGCTTCTTCCCATAAACTCTCCTGGCACCCTTGCTGGTGCTCTGAAATAGGGTTGGGTGCGGATTTTTTCCAGGACTTTGTGGATTGGAATTCGGAACACAGTTGTGACTGCCTGTGCAGCCCTCAGTCCTACTTCTTGCTTGTTGGATCCATTGTTACCTCGGCTTCGCTTCGGCGAGCCGTTTCCCTTCTCTTGCTTTGTCTCCTTAGTTCCCGACGTGTCTTCCTCGGCTCTGGCATACTTCTCAATTCTGGCCATGAGCTCTTCCATGCTTTTTGGCAATGTTTTTGCCAAAGACTTTCGTAGTGGACAGTCGTCCTTTAGGCCGTTCTTGAAAGACACGACCGCCACTTCTTGGTTGCACTCGGGTATTCGGTTGAACACCTCATAGTACCTTTTTGTGTAGGCCCTAAGGCCTTCATCCTTACTGATTCTTAGAGCCATCAATGCGTCCACCCTTAATGGCTGTAGCTTGTTTGTCACAAACCTGGCCACAAACATCTCGGCCAGGCCTTCCCAGGTCTTCACACTTCCCTTTGGTAGTTTGTGAAACCAATCTGATGCAATCTCCTCAAAGGATGAGGGGAACACCTTGCAGAGCAATGGCTCGTTCCCACTATATAGTGCCATTGGGTTCAGGTATAATCCAACGTGAAAGTTGGGGTCTGACTTACCATCATATTTTTGGAACCTCGGCATACTGAATCTTTTCGGAGCCTCAAATTTGTCCAACTCCACTGAGAATGGTGTTCTCGGCTTAACAGGCGAAGTTACCTCGGCATCGGCATTTTGTTGCTTCCTCTTGAGGTAATCTCTCAAGTCTTCTTTGGTCCGCCCAGGAGCTCGGCTATCTCCTGACTTTAGTCTTTTCGGTGCACTGCTCTCAGCTTCGTTGTGAGCCCTTTTTGACCTTTCTTCATGAGTTGTGTCGAAGCACAGCTCCTGCCTCTGAACATGCCTATGTTCTCTGGGATCTGCTTCTTTAGTGCGACGTGTCCTTCGTGACTCTTCCCTCCTCGACTCTCCTCGCCCGACCTCCCTTGAAGGACGGTGAGAGTGTTTTTCGCTCCTGGTGTGCTGGGGTACTACAGGGATTGTTTTCTGCCCTCCCTTCTGGGCATTGGCTGCTGGAATCGGCGTGTCCTGCAGTGGGAATGGTGGCTGCATGACGTTATTTTGCATCATAAAATTGACGACCGATTGTAGGTCTGCCAATTTGTTCGCCATCTCTTTCACCTCTTCGTCCTCCTCCGTAGGCATCTATCCTTCCATACCTGAGGTCGTTCTCGTTAGTACCCGCTTCGATCTGGTTTCTTTTGCGTCGCCACCCTGGCAGTCGTCTTTTTTGCTGTGATTGTGGTTCTGAGTCTCCTCGTTGCAACCATCCTCCTCCACGTTTGGGTCAACGTGTTTACCGTTCCCAGCAGGGATATCGTCCCCAACCCTTTCCTTTTGTCCGTCGCTGGCCATCTATCCTCCTTTCTTTCCCACAGACGGCGCCAAATTGTGTGAGTGAATTTCTGATCACACTGCCACCTCAGTATTCAGCTGGAGAGCACTGGCAGAATAGATGGCACCTAGCTGACCTGCAACAGAAAGAGAAGATTCCGGCGGTGGTTCGTCCACCCGGAGGTACTCCGACGATCAAGTCAGTATATCTCTCAAAGCTAATCAATAGTGCTAAACTCACTGTTCATAATATAAATTGCGTACCTTAGACCCATGGGGGTACCTCTCTTTTATAATTAACCCAATCCTTGTCCCAACAGAAGCCTAGCTTCAATGGACTTTAGCTCAATGCTTATCCTGGACTCTTTAGTAAATAAAGATAAACTCCCTTAAGAGCTTTATCCTTATCCAGGTTATGTCCCTTCCTCATTCTAGGACTCTTGTCCCTTATCCGTTTATCCCGGATTCCGATATCTTCGGAGTTAACCTCGGCCTAGCCGAGATAACCTCGGCGTCATGACCAGGGCACGTGGCACCTCGGCTGATACGTCGGCGTCACCTTGGCCACGTGTTGATATTCAGAAAATATATCCCCACAGTTATTAATTGCGGACTGTCATTATGACACCAACTAGTCTTAACCTTGTAATCAAACCTAACCTTAACAGTGAGTTGTTGTCCTAATCTGAAATTATTACTAGTTACAGAAATAAATCACAATGTTACTGCATTAACTTGCTAGCTATTTGAGATTGTCAAATTTTAAGCTATATGAACTTTGGACTGAAGACCCTCACAAAAAGAAAAGAGAATATATAAGGTTTTATTTTATTTATATAATAAAAATAAAAATAAAAATAAAACTTCAGGACCTTACATCATGGATATATTTTATTCATTTTCTATAAATGTGTATTTTTGTATTGCTTTTCTGTCATGAAGCGTGCTTTATAATGATCTCTGTTGTGTAGTTAATTCTCGTTTTCTGGATCATTGATGTTGGCCTCCTGTTCGAGAAATTATGGTCTTGTTTGGTTTGTTTTTGAGAGAGTAATTTTGGAGAAAAATTTTTAAAATTTTATTTGGTTTAGTGATTTTGGAAAAAAATTTCCAAAATCACTCTCTCTCTCTCTCTCTCCCTCCCTCCCTCCTACAAATCAATCAATCACTTTTTCTCTCACACACGTCTACTCAACTATAACAAAATATCAAATTATCCCAAACTCTCATGTTCTAAAACTATTTCCAAAATATACAACAAAACAAACCAAAAAATTTTCTAAATTCTCTTTCCAAATTTTTTTTTGAAAAGTTTTCTCCCAAAATCAAACCAAACACACCCTATATTTTTCCCCAGGAGCAAATCCATGTAGTGCTTCAAATTAAGTTTGATTGGTTAAAATAGTAAATCCTACTGATTTCGTGTCTCCTTTGAGGAAACAAATGGACAAGGGTCCAACTTTGAATGGTGTGGAGCACTGCTCCAAGATCACCAAATACCTTCTCCTCCTGTTCCTATTTTTACTTTATGTTTGATGTGTTTGAGAAGCATAAGAAATCCTGTGGCTTGAAATATGTGTTATTTGTTGATGTTGGTTTTATGAAATCAAACAGCAAATGGTGACCTAAATTTTCATAAATCTGACTTTTCCATTGTTTTTTCTTATATAGTTTTTCAAGTGGAGGTGAAGATGGCTATGTGAGGTTGCACCATTTTGACTCAGATTACTTAAATATTAAGATTTAACTCTACAGCCATTACATTACAATTTTTTTTTCTTTCTTTCAGTTTTTTATGTGATAGCATTGCAATCAACCGAGTATTAATGGATTGGAAACATCATCGGCACTTTTCTTTTTCCTTTCTTTCCTTCTTCTTCTTCTTTTATTTTTTTGGGTATGTAACCACACTGTCATCACTTTTTTAGGGTATGGATTGAGTTGATTTGGCACATATATGTTCATGTTTCTGCTTCTGCTACGAAAATTAATTTTACATTTTAAAGTTTTCTGTTTCTAATATTTTGTATGTCAAGTAATGGACACTTTATTGTCAAAATAAATAAATAAATTTATACCATGGCCCGTTTAATTTATTTTTTATTTTTGTAAATGTTGGCCCCATAAATTAACCATTAATTGGCTCTTGCTTTTGGTTATTGCACTGAAAAAATCAAGAGCATTTACAAATAAGTCCCATATTTTGGACTTTTTATATTCTATTAAGTCCTAATTAAGATTTTTTAAATCTTCAAGTGCCGTTAAGTTTTTAATAGTTAGAATTACCTTTCAAATATTGATTATTCATCATTTGTGATTGTCTATAAAAGAACATGATGATTTAACATTTATTTTGATTTTTAAAATTGAAAAAATTGAAAAAATTTGCAAAATTGAAAATTTTATGTCTATAAAGAAGTATGAGGATGAAACATTGATGTGAAAAGTCAAAAAAAAAATGATAATATTCTTAGCCTTAAAATTTAAAAAAGCTTTTTCAAGAATTCGAGATGTCTTATAATTTTTTGTCATGATATTGGCTATTGTCAAGTGAGACATTTGCTACTTTTACATGGCGGTAAACGTCGAATCATTTTGGAGTGGCTTCTAAGTATTCTGAATTAGTTTCTAAGTAGCTCCAATGAGGCTTTAATATGTCCTTTATAATGAACCTTCCAGTAAGCTTCGAAGGATGCCAGAGAAGCATTGAAGGATTCTGAAAGAGCTTCGAAGAGGTTTTGTATACTGAACATAGTAGTGTTGCCATGTCATTGAAGTATTAGCCATGATTTTTGGACACCATACACAGTGAGTGCATGTATTCATTGATTACAAATTGGCGTCTCAGTTGAAATGTTGAACTTGCCACCTAAGAAAGTATAAAGCTTCTACTCATGACTCATACTAAACATGATTGGTATGTATTGTGTCCAAATCAAATTGGTGCTTCTTGATTCAAATTGATCACTTTGAAGTACTCATATTGAATTCAAAGCATATGCCTTTGGTGTAGTGTCGCTTCGAAGCACTTTGTTGGTGGTGTTATGGTATTTAAAGCACTTTATTACTCATATAAGTTCTATGCTTGGTTCGACTCTTCAAAAATTCAAATAAATATCATTTTTAAAGAGTCGTGGGGGTAATGTTGACACCATAAATAGTAATTTATTATTATTACTATTATTATTATTACAGGACACGTGGCACTTTCTTGACCAATCAGGAGTTAAGAGAAGTTACAAAGTTAGTGGTATTGCATGGTGGAACATGGAAGACAAAGTGGAAGAAGTTAAAGCACATGTGAAGAATATGATGGACAAAGTGACTTAATGGAAGACATGGAGGGATATGTGGTATTGTGGGAATGAATGTGGTAGAGTGGGTAGTTTTAGGTGGTTATTGGGTGGTTATTGGGTAGTTATTGCTAGAAGTTTTTTCCTATAAATAGCCATTGATGGCTATATTTACAGGATCTAGAACGAGATCCAAAAACCAATCTATTTTACCTTACATTTTTTCAATTCTTTACTTTCCAGTTCTTTACCTTCAAGTCCTTTACTTTCCCGCACTAAATTTTAGTTTCTTAGGAGTGGTTCTAAGTTAATCTGTTCATTGCTATAATCCCCTTCTGAGTTGTGGAAGTGCGAATGTACAATTGTAAACGCTTGTTTACTTAATGAAATTTATTTTTTGACATTGTTCTCTCCCTCATTCTTTTACTATTGTGATTAGTTTTTCTAAATTTTTTCCTAAAAACAAGCCACCAGTAAAAGTCCTCTTCATTGAGGCTAAAAGAACTTCGAAGCAAATGTCTGATTAATTGGTTGGCATTTATTATTTTTGTAAGGACTTATTGATCCTTGCTGGCACGCTCAAATTACATTTTTAACTTTCGAAAGCTAAAAAAGCCAATAAAAATCTATCACGACCTCGTGTGTGGTTTTCATGACTTATACTATAGAACAAGATTGATATATATATATATATATATATATTCAAGTTCACTTATTAGATTCTATTCCATTTTGTATTTTTTTTTTTTTTTTTTGTAATAAAAAAATGGGTGACGCAGGCTCCGTGAAACTCTAATCCCGGCTAAAACATTACTTGAGACAATGTTTAAGCGCGTTACACCGAAAGACAATGGAGAGTCGAACTTGGGTTAAAAGCATTTTTGGGCCTATCCTTTCCACTGAACCCACCCCCAAGGGTTCCATTTTGTATTTTCAAATCAAACGAGTAATTTTTAAAGTCACATTATGTAACGCCCTAAGGAAATTAACACAAATGGGTTCATCATCTTCCAACAACATGATTTTGTTTTCCAATTAATAACTTTCCATTGCTTAATATATAAGGAATATAAGGCCTCATCATTTACATCATCATTAAATCTCTAATATTTGTATTCATTATACTCTAAAGATTTACAAAAGATTTTCTATATGCAATTATACATTCAACATTCCTAGAATATGAATCTATAGCATGTAGCACAACACGACAATTACAATTCAATGCCCTCAAGGGCTACAAATTCTAAGTCTTATGTCCAGTTACACAAAAATGGTTATCAAACACATACATGTAAAGCCCTTGGCTTATCAACAATAATTACAATAATAGAAAAGAGCTTTGTGCCCTCAAAAAAATACATTCCACGCCTTTAACTCGATGGAATCACTACATCTTTTCCTGCACAAAATCTTGTAGGGTGAGCACAAAACCCAGTAGGAATATCTTAACAAAGTATATAAATTTTATACAGTCTCCTGAGATGAATGCATATGCCATGTCATGCTCAAAAACATATATCTTATTTTTTGAAAATCTTGTGCACAATGCAATTTGAAAACACAGCAATTCAATAACTTCAATATAATTCGAGGTGGTAAATACGACTCAAGTAATCCCTAGGTTGGTGTTTGCAAGTACGCATGATGAGTACCACCAATCGCCACTTTACCAGTTGCTAACTGGAAGACACGTGGTACCTCCTCCGTGCGTGTTTTCGGTCTTTCACCATGGACACTTAGGTATACTTAACCAATACCAATTACACCCCCTATCTGGACTTACCAACTTATTTACTCCAAAACAAATCAAATGATCTTGTTTCACAAAAATAATTCCTTTCTCAAAACAATAATTTTCCAATGCAAGGTTCAAAATCAATTGTAACAATGATTAAAACGGAATGGCAATGCAAAGTGTAACAGTGCATTAATATAGTTTCATTTTTAATTCCACCACACAATTCTCCATTGTGATCAAATTTACACATTTCTTATCTATGTAACATCATAATACATCTTCCAAGAGATAATATAACATCATCATCATACATGCATTCTTCATATATAAATCATCATTTTTAAACTTGGTTTTTCAAAGGCAACCCAACTACAAGCTATTCATCAAGCTCCAAAATCACAAAAAACAAATATATATATATATATATATATATATATATATATATATATATCTCATTTCTCTATGAAATCTCTCATTTGATACAACTATAGAATTTTCTCTATCATTTATTCACATAATAATTTATGTAGCATGAATTTCACAACATCTCAACATTTTTTCCAAAATTCCAAAATTTCTAGGGATTCCACAAAAATTAGGTTTTTGTTCCATTTTTGAAAAGATTTGTCCAAAACAACACCCATACTTAAGAACATAGTTCATACTCTTAAAAGCTTCGGAGGGAAAAAAAATCCACTTTTAATATCATCTAGGGTTTATCAAACAAAAATCGTGGTCCAAACATGTAAGAATTACTCCAAACAAGTATAGACAAGCACAAATATATATATAACTCTAAGAATGTCCCTACCTCAAGCTTAGGAGATGGAGGAGATGAAAACCCTAAAACTCAACGTTGAAGAAAACTCGATTCAATTGATGCAAACATAGCCCTCGTCGTCTTCTTCGATTTGGTGTAAAAAGCCCTATCAAATTCTTGAAGATTTTTGTTAAATCTTAGAGAGAAGTTTGGATTTAGTGTGTTTTAGAGAGAAGGAAGAGAAAAGATTAATAGAGAGAGAGAGAGAGAGAGAGAGAGAGAGAGAGAGAGAAGTGAAAAAGTGTCTCAAACACGTTTTTTGCATTAGTTTTGAGGAAAAGAGTACAAAATTCGAGACAGATGCGCTGAAATCCGCACGAGCAGATTTTGATGCTCCACGGGTGGTTTGCTCCAGAGAAAAACCCATAATTTTTCACAAAATCTGCTCGAGCGGAATCCAAATCTGCATGAGCGGTTTCTATCCAAAAAACCTAGAAAAACTAGTGTGATTCCGTTCGAGCGGTTGCCAAATCCACACTAGCGATTTTGCCCAAAAAACTCATGAATTGATTTCGCATCCCAAAACAAGTTTCAAAGCCAAAAACTCAAAATTTTAACTCGAAAATGTTAATAGGGTTAAGTAAGAGAAGGAAAGAAATCTCAACGACCTAATATGATAATCAAAATGCTAAAAGTAAAACAAACTATCTTACTATGCAATACCGGTCAAGTCCAAGACCTGGGACATCACACATAATTAAAGCGAGTCGCATTTTAAAATTTTTAATTTTCTTTTATGAGTAATACTATACAAATAAAAAAATATATAAAAAAAACTTATACAAAATGATATGGTTACATTGTTAGTTCCACACCTTAAAACAAAAAAATCTTCAAGATCATTGTTAATTGCAAAAATGCAACTGCAACATTATTCTAGTTGAAAATTCTGCTAGGGGTGGGTAAGCATACACTTGATTTGTTAAAATTGAATGGCCCAAATCAATCCGTCACAAAATGGACGGTTTCAATAGTCTGAGCGAACAGATGCGAATGTATTTTTTTTAATCTACCTAAGTTCGAACATGAAAGTTGAGCCTTTATTATTTATGAAACATGAAAGTTGAGCCTTTATTTTTATTATAAAAAATTAACAATAAAAAATTTTGAGTACAAAATAGTAAAGAATTGTTGAAAGATAGTTTGAAAAAGACTTAAAACAATAAATTTCAAATTGCCAAATCAATCCATATCCACCTGTCAACCCGCACGACTTGCTCAATTTGCATCGGCTATGTAGATGGATGCAGATTGATTTTTTTCAATCTATCTAAGTTCAGACGGATGGTAGATAAAAAGTTACCTGACCTAACCCGATTTGCAAAGATCCCTAGATTCTACATTGATTTTCAGTAAAAAAATATTTTTTTTTTCATTTATTGCATGACACATCAATTAATAAGTAAAATTTATTAGTTTGTATTAGGAATGGCAATAGCGCAAAGTGAGACGGGAACGGATTTGTAGTGCCTTGACCCCATATCCAATTGTGGGTGTTGATTTTTGACCACACAACCAAAGGGGGAACTCAGCTGGAGAGTACCGGCAGAATAGATTAAACCCAAACAACCTGTCACAGAAAGATAAGAATCCGGCGATGGTTCGTGCACCCAGGGGCACTTTGACGATCAAGTCAATAATGGAATATCTCTCACAAATAGCAAATTATGCTTAATTCACAAGAAATAACAGTATATCACACATAAAAAAAAATATCCCTTAGACCCACGAGAGTGCCCTGCTTATATAGCCAGCACTGACCTGATCCTTGTAGAAGCCTTACTTCAGTGGACTCAGGCTCAATGCTCATCCTAGACTCTCAGCTAAATAGGGATAAACTCTCTAAGAGCTTTATCTTTATCCAGACTGAGATCCTCTCCTGTTCTAGGACTCTTGTCCCTTATCCGTTCATCTCGGATTCCAGTATCTCCGCAAATAACCTCGGCCTAGCCGAGATCACCTCGGCGTATGGCCAAGCCACATGGCACCTCGGCTGACACTTCGGCGTCATCTTGGCTACGTGCTATTATTCACAAAATATCACTACAAGAATTTTCACTTTTGGCGACTAAACTTTTAGTCACCAAAAGTCACTATTTAGTCACCGAAGGCTTTTAGCGACAAGAATATTTGGTCGCAGAATTAGTCAGGAAAGATCATTGGCGACTAAAATTATTTTAGTCGCCAAATGTACTACATTGCCGACTAAGTTTTTAGTCGCCAAAAGGTTTGAAATAAAATTAAATATCATATTTTCGGTGACTAATTTTTTTGTCGCTAAAAGTTCAGTTATTTTTAACGACTAATCATTTAGTCGCGGAAAAGAGTTTTAGCTACTAAATATATTAGTAGCCTAAAGTAAATAACAATGTTTTGGCTTCTAAGATTTTAGTCGCCTAAAGACAATTTTTTTTTTTGCCTACTAAAGGTTTAGTCGCCTAAATTACATTTTTAGCTACTAAGATTTTAGTCGGCAAACATTTTGTGTTTTGGCTACTAAACATTTGGTCGCCTAAAGTCTCACATTTTTTTGCTACTAAAGTTTTCGTCGCCAAAAGTTTTTTATTTCTTCAGCTTATTTTTTTAGCTACGTCATATTTTAGTCGCCATATGTTTGATTGTTTTTTTGGCTACTAAACTTTTAGTAGCCAAAGGTTTGATTGTTTTTTTTCGGCTACTAAACTTTTAATAGCCAAAACTATTTTCCGAATTTTTTTTTTAGCTACTAACAATTTAGTCGCCAAAAACATGCTCTTATGGTTCATCGCAAAATTATAATTTATTCACAACCTGTCTATATTCCATGCAACCTATAATACGTATATAAACAAAACGATACATATACTATCCAACATTTCACAACGTAAAATTATCAATCATGCCACAGTCCATATTACTTCCAACCACCCAAAAATGAATAACTTTAAATGTATATATTCCATACAAACCAACTATTGTCCAAACGAAAATTATATTTTCATACAAAAATCTAACCCGCCATATACAAAAAATATATTTACTACCATGCGATATGGCCATTTGGCGTGGTACAACTTGCCATCGTTGGATTACAAAAGTGATCTATATGCCACACCAGCAACTATCAGTTGGATTACAAAAGTTATACGTATCGATAATGCTAATATTCACAAAAGCAGAGGAAGACATAGTTAGCAGGATTATACAAAAGCGTTAAGTGTCCTCCATAAACAAAAATGTAGACTATCCACAAGCGCACGCCAAAAGCCATCTACAAAAAATAAAAAAAATGCACCCATTACAAAATATCAATTTATTCAGACATAGGAAAAATGTTGTAATAACATGCATTTAAGGTAGAACAATCTATAAAAATCTTTTTTCAAAATACAATCATATGTATGTATCATGAAAGATTTATTCCAAACTTGATTTCAATTTACAAATAATACCATTTCTAGGAGCATACTTCTTCATAAAATAAATTTTTATGAATAGAATGTTTTGGTGGTAAAATTATTTTAACTCTTCTTCATTCTCATTTTCCTAGTCAAAGTAAAATGATTGATTAATCTATGGGGTTATCTCTATAACCATATCATGCTTTCTTAATACGTTTACCACCCAAATGACCACCGTGTATGATGAAACAATGGCATCATTTACAATGAAAATGTTGAACATTTATTGGATGTCAAACTCTCCTTTTTTTCAAATAAGTTTAAGCCGTTTCTGGCTCTAACTCCCAAATTACGTGTGCTAATGACATTTCTTCTGTTGTCACAAGTCCTATATGTCACGGGGAAGCTGACAGTGACATCCTTACGGTGGTTCCAGGGCTGTTTCGTTTTTTCGCTCCCTTAACACCCTTTTTCAATTAAGCTTAAGGCGTTTTTGGCTTTAACTCCCAACCTACACGTGCTAATTACATTCTGTCTATTGTCACAGGTACTATTTGTCACGGAGAAAGTGGCCGTGACATCCGTATGGTGGTTCGGGGGCTGATTCGCATTTTCGCCCTCTTAACGCCCTTTTTCGATAAAGTTTAAGGCATTTTTGGCTCTAACTCCCAACCTAAACGTGATAATTACATTCCGTCTATTGTCACAGGTCCTATTTTCCATGAGGAAGGTGGCCGTGACATCTGTACACTGGTTCGGAAGTTGTTTCACATTTTCACCCCCCTTAACGCCCTTTTTCGGTTAAGTTTAAGGCGTTTTTGGCTCTAATTCCCACCCTACACATGCTAATTACATTCCATCTATTGTCATAGGTTCTATTTGTCACGGGGAAGGTGGTCGTGACATCCGTACGGTGGTTCGAGGGCTGATTCGCATCTTCGCCCCCCTTAACGCGCTTTTTCGGTTAAGTTTAATGCATTTTTGTCTCTAATTCCCAACCTACACGTGCTAATTACATTCCATCTATTGTCATAGGCTCTATTTGTCACAGGGAAGGTGGCCGTGACATCCATACGGTGGTTTGAGGGCTGATTCATATTTTTGCCCCCTTAACGCCCTTTTTCGGTTAAGTTTAATGCATTTTTGGCTCTAACTCCCAAACTATGTGTGCTAATTATATTCTGTCTGTTGTCACAGGTCCTATTTGTGACGAGAAAGGGAGCCGTGACATCCGTACGGTGGTTTGGGGGCTGATTCGCATTTTCGCCCCCTTAATGCCCTTTTTCGGTTAAGTTTAATACATTTTCGGTTCTAACTCCCAAACTATGAGTGCTAATTACATTCTGTTTGTTGTCACTGGTCTTATTTGTGACAGGAAAGGTGGCCGTGACATCCGTACGGTGGTTTGGGGGCTGATTCACATTTTTGCCCCCTTAACACCCTTTTTCGATTAAGTTTAATACATGTTCGGCTCTAACGCCCTTTTTCGGTTAAGTTTAATACATTTGCTCACTATTTGAGGAAAGAAGACATTCATTCACATTTTAAGGAACTAAATTGAAATGAATGTAATTGGAAACTTTTTGAGTAAGTGTAAGAGGGACTTACAGATGCAATGAACATTGAACCACATACATGGGTCATCGTCATCAGGATTCCAATTGAAAAGGTGCCATATGGGTCATAATTCATTCTTGCACGGAATTCCAACAATGCCAATCCTGCACTTCGATTCCACATACCATTACTAAAAATAGACAACCTTCAATCATCAAATGCAATTATGGGAATTCAACAACAATGTCAGAGCACAAATTACCTTCAGGATTAAGAGATCAACACCCCTGAATTTCTAAAATAAGAATAAATACAAGACATACAAGACAGTGTTAGAGGCAACTCACAGCCAGGATTTTATACAAACTCGCCAGATTTTTTTTTTGCATAAAACACCTTGTCCGAGATTTGAATCGGA
This sequence comes from Camellia japonica, assembly GCA_030407325.1. Classification (NCBI taxonomy): domain Eukaryota; kingdom Viridiplantae; phylum Streptophyta; class Magnoliopsida; order Ericales; family Theaceae; genus Camellia; species Camellia japonica. Next base: position 64,329,461 of record JAPPVO010000036.1, read on the forward strand.
TTTTTGCACCAAAATATGAACAACAACAACAATTTGCCGAGTTTACAAATATGAGAATAACACATACAAACTATAATACATAGAAGATAAAATTCAGAGGCCTCTTGAAATGAATGACCAAATTGGGGTCCCTCATTTTATTGGTTTATTTTTATATTTAAATTATAGGGTACAACACCTTTGTTTTCACCAACAATCGCATAACCCAGATCAAGAAATTATCTCTGAGGTTCAATCCAAGCTGAAATTCAACAAAAGAAATGATTAACAATCCAAAAGGGGTTCCAAAAAAAGAGTATTTCACAAGTAACAATACAAAAGAATCAAACAAAAAATGAATCAAAGAATACACTCATGAGCAAGCAATCTAAGAAAAGCAAAAAAGGGTTTGAAATGCTTTAAAAAAAGATTAAATTTACCAAGAAAGAAAAGGGCAAAATGGTAGTCAATGAAACAATTCATTGCTTGAAGAAATCATAAAAACCCTAAAGTAAGGGGGAATAGAGAAAGGGTGACAGAGAGAGATAGAGAGAGAGAGAGACCGACGACGAAGGCGAAGGCTAGAGAGAGAGAGAGCGAGAAACAGAGAGAGAGAGAGGGAGGGACAGACAGACAGACCGAGAGTGAGAGAGAGAACATGTGAGGATGAGGCGCTGCGCTGGCGCTAGCGTGCGACGCTGGTCTGAGCTGAGATGAGGTGGGGTGAGTTTGGTGGTCTCTCTCTCTCTCTCTCTCTCTCTCTCTCTCTGTGAGAGAGAAAACTTCTGCATTTGACTAAACAGAGAAGAGGGGCGCCAATATTAAAAATTTATTTCCCTCTAAAATTGTTAGACCTTTAGCGACTAAATATCTTATTTGTCGGCAAAAAACCAATATATAACGATTAAAAATTTTGGTAGCCAAAGCTTAAGTAACGGCGACTAAAATATTAGTCGCCTATTATAGCACTTTTGGCAACTAAAGGTATTTTGGTCACTGAAAATAAATATTCAACGACCAATTTTTTGGTCACTGAAGATAAAAAGTGAAATTTATGTTTTTCATTTAGCTACTAAATTAATTTTGTAGGCAAAAAATACTATACAGCGACTAAAAGTGTTTTGGTCGCCAAAAATTAATATTTGCCGACTAAACCTTTAGTCGCCAAAGATTAATAGCAAACAATTATGTTAGCTTTTTGGCAACTTAATTTTTTTTAGTAGGCAAAAATTGATTTACCATGACTAAAAAAATTTTAGTAGCCTAAAACATATACTAATGCCGACTAAAATAATTTTTAGTCTCCTATTGTGGCATATTTAGCGACTAAATTTTTTTGTCGCCAATAATTAAGATACAGCTACTAAAAAAATTTAGTAGCTAAAAGGCATATTCAACAGCGACCAATATAATTTTTAGTCGCCTATTCTATAACTTTTGGTGACTAAAAAAAGTTTAGTCGCCAAATTTGATCGCCAAAAGTGTGAATTGTTGTAGTGTATGTCCCACACCAATTATATTGAGACTGGGGTAAATGGAGGGAGATGACAGGAGTGGGGGTGAAGGCAGGCTAATTTTGCAGCCTTATAAATGGCTATACTGATAGGAGTGAGAGATGATATTATATATTTATGGATAATGATTAATAAGTACTGAGAATTAAAAGATGTGAGGTGATAAATAATGAATTGAAAATGAATAATATTGAGTATAATATTGTGACATTTGAGAAGTCTTGCAATATTTTTAAGAAAACTAAATTATCTATATTGTATAAAATATAAAAAAAATAATTAACTAATTTAATCATGATAAGAATGGAATGGAAACAAGAAAATTTGTCTCAATCCTATTTCTTACAAGGGGAAATTACATGTAGGTGAGAGAAAGAGAAAAAAATTATCAATATATGGAGGGGTGCAAGTGACACTTGTATCCTCATAGCCTTTCATTTGTATCACATTATAGATATACTTGTATCTTTTATGTATTCATAATTTTTTTCTCTTCTCCTATTCGTATGTAATTCTCCCTTCTTACAATAATCTTTAGTGCGCAAAAAAGTGTTGGACAATCTTTACTGTACTTAAATAAATCAATTTTGTTTGGGTACTAAACGACAAACAGAATACAAAAGAAAAATAAGAAATGAGAGAAAATGTTTGATTACAAAAATCAAACTATAAATAGAAATTAAATAAATAAAAACAGATTTTATTTTGTTACTAAAACAAAATTAAAATCTGATTTAAATAAACAATAAAACAGAAAATAAATTAAACAACTTACTTGATTAATTTCTTCGAATAATAATCTGATCAAGTCCAGTGTTCGACACTGTGTCCTTAAGACAGATTCGTCCTCTCCACGGTGCTTTCAGAATGTGGACGTCTATCTCCCAAGATGAAATGATCAACAACAAATAAATGCAGCACTATAATTTATTTGTTCAACGAACACACTTAGTATAGACACTCTTTCTTACAGAAAAATAATAGAATAAATGCAGCAAGGATTGACCAAAATTGGAGTAAAGAAACAAATGAGAGACTTGTCTATTTATAGGAGAATTTATGGCTGTTGGTTTTGAATTAAACAGGTGCAAAACCTGTTTGAACAGGTATGATACCTGTTCAGTTTGAATAAACAGATACAAACATGTTGGATTCAAATTTGAACAGATAAAAACCGTAGGGTCTTGTTTGGATGTAGGGAAAAACCAGAACAGTTTAATTCCGGAATTAATTTCAATTCTGGACAGTTGGACAGATTTTATTTCAAAAAATAAAATTAAACCCAAATGTTTTTTGCCCAAAAAGATTAGTATTGGGCTGAACAAGCCCAACCCAACCACACACCACGCACAAGCCCAGGCCCAGGCCAGCCCGCCCGATCGGACAGACGGATGGCGCGGGTGCGCATGTGTAGTGATTTTTCGGTCCAATGGGTCTAGCCCATTTTGCCCATAACCTCCCTCTCTACAAAACTTGGGTACCCCTTGGGGCACACCCCAAGTTTCAATCCCATGCCTTATAAACCCACTCAAAACTTCCCACCAAATCAATGTGGGACAAGCCATTTTTCATCCTTTAAGGATTTTCCATCAAAACTCCATTTTCATGGAGCACACTTTGGCTTCAATTTCCCATTCACCCGATAATGGTTTTGAGCAACCAAATATTCCACGTGAATCACAACGCGGCATAGAACGCGTTACCACTTTGACCCGCGAAAATCGACGCACGAGGCCCATCTAAAAACTAGACCAAACTTTTACCCAGAATTTTTCCAACCATTTCTAACAATCCCCACATGATTGGAATTTGATGACAACGGAAATGCAACAATATGCAGACTTAGTTGAAAGAGTATAAGTCGAAAATATCTTGCATCAAGATAGGTAGCTTTCGGCCTTGAACCTTCCCTAGTAATAACCTATCGGACTTACTAGCTAACCATAGACGCGATACCTTGAATTGTTCAACCGTTTAGTAAGCCAAGACAATAGATTTCACACAAAATTTTCTAACACATCGTGGTTCTCACTGTTGTGTTCATTTTGGCCTTGAACGCTCCTGATTTTTATGAGTGCTTCTAGAGAATTAGCCTCTTCATTCTTATAGAACCGGCCCCAGTTCAACACTCATATAGGTGATTCTTATTGTGAGTATCTCCTTATACTCGTCTTGATTTTATGCCTAAATCAAGATATAAGTAATCATTAAAAGCAAAGCTTATCCTTATACCCCTGGCAGACAACACATGTTGCAGATATAACTCTCACCATAGGAATGGGTAGGGAATTTTAATCCCTTGGTGATTTCTGGCGAGCCACACATAACTTAGTTGTCCCTTTGAACTTAGTTCTTGGATCTCCAGTCATATAAGTAGGGTTACCATTATGATGACTCTTATGTAATAGGCTTTAATCCATCCCCTTCGATGAACTATACACTTTCTCTTTTGTCAAACCTTTTGTTAACGGATCCGCAATATTCTCTTTAGATTTTATATAATCTAGTGAGATTATTCCATTTGACAACAATTGCCTTATGGTATTATGTCGACGACGAATATGTCGTGACTTACCGTTATACATATGATTTTGTGCCCTGCCTATTGCAGATTGACTATCACAATGAATGCAAATAGCTGGCACAGGTTTTAGCCACATTGGAATGTCTTCTAAGAAGTGACGAAGCCATTCTTCCTCTTCTCCTGCTTTGTCTAAAGCAATGAACTCGGATTCCATTGTGGATCGTGCGATGCATGTTTGTTTCGTGGATTTCCAAGAAACAGCAGCACCTCCTAGAGTAAAGACATTTCCACTTGTGGATTTTGAATCTTTGTATCCATATCCATTTGCATCACAATAACCTTCGACTGCTAGATATCGAGTAAAGTTCAAACCATGATCACGAGTGAATCTTAGATATCTAAGAACCCGAATAATCGCCTTCCAATGGTCTTATCCGGGGTACTAGTGTACCTACTCAATTTACTGATCGCATAAGCTATATCAGGACAGTACAATTCATTAGGCACATTAGGCTTCCAATGATTGGGAGTATTTTAACTAAGACACCGCATCACCTTTATTTTTCGATAATAAAGACTAATGTCTACAGGTGTTCTTACTACATTCATATCATCCTTGATAAATTTACCAAAAATTTTCTCAATATAATGTGATTGAGATAATGCATATCCATCAGATGTTTTAGTAATTTTCATTCCTAAGATAACATCTACGACCCCCATATCTTTCATCAAATCTTTTGTTAAACATTTGCTTAGTTGATTTGATCATATTTGCTGCTTCCAATAATAAGCATGTCATCTACATAAAGACACAACTATAACATATCTTGGTCAGTGTTTTTAACATAGACGCATTGTCACATTCGTATCTTAAAACCCTTAGTAAGCATTGCATGATCAAATTTTTCATGACATTGCTTAGGTGCGGTTTAATCCATAAAAGATTTTACAGCCGACAAACTTTCTTTTCTTGCCTCGGTACTACACACCCTTCGAGTGCTCCATATAATCTCTTCATTTAGATCACCGTTTAAGAAAGCTGTCTTAAGATCCATTTGATGTATTTCTAAATTAAACAACGCTGCTATAACAATACGCATGCAAATGGTTTATTCTTGCACAGGAGAATATGTGTCAAAATAGTCCAGACCTTCCTTTTGTCTGTAACCTTTAACTACAAGTCTTGCTTTATACTTGTCTATTGAACCATCTGCTTTCATTTTTCTCTTGAATATCCATTTATATCCAAGAGGTTTAGAACCTGGTGGAAGATCCACCAATTCCCAATGATTTTGCATAATGGATTCAATTTCATTATTAACAGCCTCTTTCCACAAAGGTGCTTCAGGACCTGTCATTGCTACCTTAAAGCTTTGAGGTTCATTTTCTAACAGGTATGTCAGAAAATCTGGACCAAAGGATTTTGATGTTCTCGCTCTCTTACTTCTCTTGGTTCATCATCAGTTAAATCCTGTTGGTCGAGACCATTACTAGTCTCTTGTGTTTGATTGTCATTAGTCTCTTGACTTTGTGTACAATCATAAGTTCTTTTCTGTGAACTTAATTCCTGTCCTTTCTTGTAAGGAAAGACATGTTCAAAAAACACAGCATTCCTTGACTCTATAATAGTGTTCACATTTATATCAGGTATTTCTGATTTATAAGTCAGAAACCGATATGCACTACTATTCTGAGCATAACCAATAAACACACAATCTACTGTTTTTGGTCCAATCTTAGTCTTTTTAGGAACAGGAACTTCAACTTTTGCCAAACACCCCACACTTTTAAGTATTTGTAGGAAGGGTCGACCTTTCCACAATTCATAAGGATGTTGGTTTTCTTGTGGGGTATTCTGTTAAGAACATAATTAGCAGACAATATTGCTTCCCCCACAAGTTCTGTGGTAAGCCTGAACTTAGTAACATGGCATTCATCATTTCTTTTAGGGTTCTATTCTTCCTTTCAGCAATTCCATTTTGCTGTGGAGAATAGGGTGCTGTAGTTTGGTGAATAATGCCATGTTGTGCACAAAATTCATTTAATGGTGCATCATATTCACCACTCCTATCACTTCTAACCATTAAGTTGATTTTCAACTTCTGTTTTGTAGAGTTTAAACATTTCTAAGGCTTCATCTTTACTTCTAAGTAAATAAACATAACAATATCTTGTGCAATCATCGATAAATGTTATGAAATACTTTTTGCCTCCTCTAGTTTGAACAAATTTAAGATCACATACATCTGTATGAATTAATTCTAGAGGTTCGATTTTCCTTTCAACCGATTTAAATGGAGCCTTAGTTAGTTTCGCTTCTACACAAATTTCACATTTATGATTAGGATCAATTTCAAACTTTGGTATATAATCCAAACCAATTAATCTACGCAAAGCATCAAAATTTACATGTCCTAATCTACCATGCCATAAATTCGACTCAAGAATATAAGCAAAAGATGTGTTATTCTTATTCATAGCAACTTTTGGTACAACTGTCATTACATTCAATTTAAAGAGACCATCACTCATGTATCCCTTACCAACATACATACCACTCTTTGTTAATACAAATTTATCAGACTCAAAAACAAGCCTAAAACCATTTTTACTTAACAAAGAACCAGAAACCAAATTCTTCCGGATGTCAGGTACATGCAGTACGTTGTTGAGGGTCAGTTCTTTCCCTGATGTCATCTTCAAGATCACCTTTCCTTGTCCAGCCACAGTAGAAGTAGAAGAATTTCCCATGAAAAGTTGTTCACCATTTGCAGCCTCATTGTAGGTAGTGAACATCTTCTTGTCCGCACATATGTGACGAGTTGCTCCAGTGTCAACCCACCACTCCTTGGGATTTCCAACCAAATTAGCCTCAGACACCACAGCAGAGAGGTTGATGTCATTCACCCGTCAGAGATGTAATCTAGTTCAGTTACATTGGCCTGATTGGTAGTCTTCTTGCTTGTACTTCCGTGATCCTTCTTAGGGCGGCGGCAGTCAGAAGCTCGATGTCCAGTCTTGCCACAGTTATAGCATTTTCCTTTGAACTTCTTGTTGCCATTGTTGTCGCCTTGTTTAGGACCATCTCCAGCAAACTTCCTCTTTTTTTATGTGGTTTGTGAACTCGTTCAACCACATTAGCCTTGGACTCAATGGGATTTTTCCCATTTCTCTTTTCAGCCTTTCGGTTATCTTCCTCAATTCTCAATCTTACAATCAATTCATCCATGGTCATCTCTTTGCGTTTATGTTTTAAATAATTTTTGAAATCTTTCCAAGCCGGT